>PVJS01024341.1:0-28783 GCA_004027185.1 Glis glis
TACACCCCCGGCCCTATTTTTTATACTTTATTTTGAAACCGGGTCTCACCAAGTTGTGGAGGGCCTCACTAAGTAGAGAGAGAGAGAGAGAGAGAGAGAGAGAGCTGAGGCTGGCCGTGAACCCGGATCCTCCGGTCTCCGCCTCCCAAAGTACTGGGATTACAAGCTTGCGCCACCACGCCCGGCTTCCCACCTGCAATCTTGCATATGGTTCTTTAATTAATTTTTTAATGCGTTAGCATTACTTACCAAGCTATTTTCAATGTACATCTTAGTTTTTGCACACCAGCAATCAGTCTATTGAACGTCAAGTGGTCTGTCAACATGTGTAATAAAAAGAGCACTAGTTCTGGGGCCAGGCTGACCTTGGTCTGATGTCCCACTATTTCACTTACTCTTGAATGACTTTTGTCAGGTTGCTTAACCTCTAAGCTTCAGGGTCTGTGTATGTAAAACGGAGCTACTACAGACTTCAAGGTTTGGTAAGAGGATTAAAAGGAGAGATTGACATCTGTAATGTACCCAGCACAGGGTCTGGCTGGCATGCATTAATTGTTTCCAACACATTCGTCTCTCTCCCCCACTGGCTAGAGGGCAAGAGCCATAGCACAGTGAACGTTCTTTGGCTTCATCAGTTAAACTGAGCTGCCTCAATAGCAACTCATGGGAACTGTTGATAACAGAAATAGGACTATAATTACAAGGGCCTCGGTTGTGTACCTGCTATGTGCCCAGGATTGTGCTGGGGACTAAGGACAGAAAGGCAGTAAGCCACCAGGTCCCTGTGCTCATGGGGACTTGTAACATAGAGGCCACAGCAGCAGATGGAGCATGGGGGGCCCTTTTATGAGCATCCAAGCCCAGCGTCACATCGGAGTTGGATTAAGATTTCAGAGGACCTAAGCACTAAGAAGATTGTGGTGCTTCCATCCTTACATATAATTAAAAATAAAAACAGTACTAAACCATAATTACGTGTAAAGAAGCAGAACAATGTTCTGATATTTTTTCCCACTGTGATGACAGTCTCAGTACTTCTTTTGAAATATCAGTTTTCAAATTCTTTTTTTTTTTCAAAAGGATTTTTATCTGGTGTTCTCATTTTGTAGGTAACCAGTCTGCTGATGAGGTCATTTGTCCCTGGCCCCACAACATGACTCTGAGGGCTTGCTCAGGTTCAGTGATGGACCAGAAGGTAGGCAAGAGTGGAGAATCTGGGGGTCTGGTTAATTCATATACTATTCGATAAATCACAAAAAGAATGGAAAAGTAATTGTATATTTTGAGGTGAGATCAAATCACCTTTTAAAACAGAAAATGGAAATTCTTTCCAAATATAGGGCATGTTTTTCTGCAGGATGGACTTTTAATGTATTTTTCACAAGTGGGATGAAAGAGAAGCAAGTTGTACAGAGCAAGTTGTACAGCCCATTATATGGTATGTCTTATAGGATTTAGATGAGCAAGTTGTACAGCCCATTATATGGTATGTCTTAAATGATTTCTCACTGCTAAGCTGCACACTCTGACTCTATCCTTGCAATACAGACAAATTGCCAGGAACAATGGTGGCATGACACATTCACTGGAATGTAGAGGCACTTTTATGGATCTTTGCTGCCCCCCCTTTTTTGCAATACTGGGGTTCATACCCAGGGCCTCACACACGCTAGGCCAAGTTCTCTACCACTGAGCCATACCCCAACCCAGTTCTTTCTTTTCTTTAAGGGAGGATGTCCTCTCTGAAGGACACAGGCAGCTCTAAAGCAAGGTTAGCAGGACCTGGTGAAGCTTATCTGGGGATCTAGCTGATAAACACTCACCTTTATAGCCACTCACCTTTATACTCCAAATCAGAAAGATAAGCACCCAGGAAAGGCCCAGAAACTTCTGACAGGGGACTTTCCCAAGCACAGACAAAAACAATTTACATAGCCACTGTAAATAGTTAATAAAATCCATTTTACAGCCCATCTACTTAGATTTCCATTACATCCTGTTCTGTTTCAAACATGCATTTTTCTTTTTGGATTGTTAGGCAATAAAGAGTCAAGCCGTTTATCAAGCAGTGTCTTCGTAGTCTTTTAAAATGTTTTACCATTTTCAGGAAACACTGTGACTTCTATAATTAATCTCCCAGTAGAAGCTGTTTTAGAAAGACTCCAGAACAGCGGAAAGAAAAGTCTTTTCTTCACGGGAGACTTTTGGTTCTTGTGAGTGGAAACGTTCAGAAACAGATGCCAGTGGAATTATCACAGATTGCAAACTGTTCATTTCAGATAACGAGGGGAAAAACAATGGAGCACAGTCTCACTCTTGCAAAACTGTCCTGTAACAGAGTTGTTGTTAAGTGGGGCCCACAGCAACTCCATGTTGCGCTATAATTAGGGTGACTCTTCAGTGCAAGGCTGGGTTTCCACAGTTCTTATTTCCTGGATAAACCCACAAATACCTGGTAGAAGTTACATGAAGGGCCCCACTCCGACAACCCCTTTGTCCCCTGGCATTGGTAATTCTGGTTACCACTTAGCACTTTCCATGTATCAGGCATTTTCCTAAGCATTTTACACATTTATGGACTCATTTAATTTTCACAGCAACTAAGGTGCTACTATTTCCCCAATTTTCAGATTAGGAAACGGATGCAGAAAGTTATTGGAGAACTTGCCAAAGGCAGACTTCCCAGGGGGCGAAGCCCAGGCAGCCTGTCTCCCCAGTGCAACTGCTCAGTCGCTGTCTGCGTTCTGAGGCACTGTGTGGCATACAATGTTCAGCGTTTAGCTTTTATAATCTCACTTGCATTGGCACATGGTCAGGCAGTTTAGTCATCCCACTTTTCAGAAGAGAAAACAAAGGCACAGAGATACTAAAAGCCAAAATATAAGATGGTTAGGACCTTGGGTTGCCAGACGTTCAGGCCAACCTTTCCTACTATAGAGGAAAAGATTTCCTCTAAAAAGAAAACTTCTAAAGAGAAGATGAAGAGTTTTCTTTCTTCATCTTCACCTAAAAAAAGCAAACAAACAAGACCAAAATGGTTGCTTTTCTTCTTCCTAGAACTTGTCCTCCTGGGTTACAGGAAAAAGCAGAAGGCTTGGTTGGTTTGTGACTCTGAGCAGTGACAACCCTGCTCTGGGCCTGGGTTCTGCCCAAAGCAGTCTGGCTTTGCTTCTAGTAGGAAAATAAATGGTTTGGTTGACTTCCTGCCCAAATGGATGACTCTGAAATGGCTTGATCTTTTTTTTTTTCCAGACAGATTTAACTACCAGAAAGCACTCCCATCTTTAGGGGGTATGTATGCAAGGGCTCAAGAAAACAAACTGAAAACCCCAAGAAGCTGGACAATCTCCTAAAGAATGTTCTTGCTTCCTTCAGGAAACTTCAGGGGATGATCCTATTTACCTCTCCAGTGTCATGGTTACAGTTTTGTTCATGTGTGTGTGTGTGTGTGTGTGTGTGTGTGTGTGTGTGTAAGTGCTGGGGATTGAACCCAGGGCCTTGGGCATGCTGGGCAAGTGCTCTACCATTGAGTTACACCCCACCCCCTCCTCACTTTGTTTATTAATAGGATTATACTGAGGGCTCAGGAGGCTTTTGTGGTCCCAGAGTAAGCTTATTCTGTAGCCAGTTAGGCATCATTTCATCTGCATGACAACCTGATGCACTCATTTGAATATTTTTTTTTCCCAAATGAGGGGAAGCTGGTTGTGATGAAGCCACAGGCAACACAGTGCACAGGTAAGGCTTAATCTTTCACAATGTCACTTGATTAAGCAGGCAATCATTTTCACTGCAGTGCCTGCAAGGAAAATCTTGAGTCACATGAATGCCATCTATATGCATCAGAGTGTAAGGAGCAGGAAGAGAGGATACATGCAAAGTGGGTATTTAGGAGGGTTTAGTAAGGGCACCAAATGAAAAGACGGAGGCCAGGTTTAGGGAAACACACAAGGAATGACAGGGTACTCCAGGGGTAGCCCCAGCAGGGAGCCATCACTTATAGATTAAAAGAGAAAAGTTATGAGCACTATAGCAGCTACATGGAGAGAACAACGGGACAGGAGCCCTGGCTTGATAGAGGGACAGAGATACACACAGTGCCCCCACACAGAGAAAGCCTAAAAAATAGCCAGCTATAGTTCTTCTCCTTCTCATTGACCAAACCCAAGCAGAGGGAGGCAGGCAGCCTCAAGATATAGACACTTAAATAGTCTCTCACAGCCCGGAGCAGGGAGAAGGGGCAGAGCAAGATACCCCACATACCATCTCATTAGGTTTCTTTCTATCGAGGTACAATAACATCAGCGTCCCCTCCTGCTGTGACATGAGTCGTTTAATAAAGAAGTAATTAGGAAGAGGGGGGAAAAACACATGGAATTAGGTGGCTAATTTTATGCCTGTGGCAGACATCAGAGTTGTAAATTCCTCATTGTGTTTTATGAGTCAGAACTGGATGTACCCAAAGGGTCTCAGGAATACCAGGACCCTCAAAATGGGTCCTCAGATAGCGGGCAAAGCCAGCAGAAATCAGCTCCTACCACGACGAAAAGAGCACAATAGAAAGTACATAAGAATATAGATGCAAGAAAGAGAGAGCCGGGCGTGGTGGCACACGCTTGTAATCCCAGTATTTTGGGAGGTGGAAACTGGAGGATCCGGGTTCGCGGCCAGCCTCAGCTCTCTCTCTCTCTCTCTCTCTCTCTCTCTCTCTCTATTTACTTAGTGAGGCCCTCTGCAACTTCGTGATACCCGGTTTCAAAATAAAGTATAAAAAATAGGGCCAGGGGTTTAGCACGGAGGTAGAGCGCCCCTGGGTTCAATTCCCGGTACCGAAAAAAAAAAAAAAAAGAAAGAGAGCCTGGAAGCTTGAAACCATTGGCAGATGACCCGCGGAAGCACCCACTGCATTGACAGGCCCATGTTTATATATATATATATATATATTTTATGTGATTCTATTGGTGCATTATAGTCTCACATCATAATGTAAATCATGTTGACATTGACATACAAACACTCAGCATTTGGTGCCCTCCCCCCATTTCCCCTTTTCCCAATACAGAGTACTGTGATTGACGTTGGTATATTCACAAGTGAACACATAGTTGCTGGTAGTAATTCCGTTTATGAATCTCAGTCTTCCTCTTCCCCTTCCCTTAGTCCACCTCCCTGGCTCCACTGAGGCTTCTCTTCCATTATCTGGAGTCCCTCTGGTATCCCAATTACTCCCTAGCTTCCACATATGAGAGAAACATATGACCCTTCACTTTCTTTTTTTTTTTTTTTTTTTGCGGTACCGGGGATTGAACCCAGGGGCGTTCTACCTCTGCGCTACACCCCCGGCCCTATTTTTTTATACTTTATTTTGAAACCGGGTCTCACGAAGTTGCGGAGGGCCTCACTAGGTAGAGAGAGAGAGACAGGGAGAGAGATAGAGAGAGAGAGAGAGAGAGAGCTGAGGATGGCCGCGAACCCGGATCCTCCGGTCTCTACCTCCCAAAGTACTGGGATGACAAGCGTGCGCCACCACTCCTGGCCCTTCACTTTCTTGATTGGCTGATCTCACTTAACATAAAGTTCTCCAGTTCCTTCCATTTTCTTGCAAATGACATAATTTTGTTCTTCTTTATTGCTGAGTAGAATTCCATTGTGTGTATTTCCCACAGTTTTGTAATCCATTCATCTGTTGATGGACACCTAGATTGGTTCCATAACTTGGCTATTGTGACTTGTGCTGCAATGAACATGGGTATGCATATATTACTGTAGTTCTCTGGTTTCTACCCCTTTAGGAAGATACCCAGGAGTGGTATAGCTGGATCATATGGTGGATCCATTCCCAGTTTTCTAAGGAATCTCCACACTGATCTCCATAGCGGCTGAACTAATTTGCACTCCCACCAACAGTGTAGAAGAGTTCCTATTTTCCCACATCCTTGCCAACATTTATTGTTATTTGACTTCTTGATGATTGCCATTCTGATTGGGGTTATATGGAATCTCAGAGTAGTTTTGATTTGCATCTCCCTGATTGCTAATGATGTTGAACATTTTTTCATGTATCTATTGGCCATTTGTGACTCTTCTTTTGTGAAATATCTATTCATTTCATTTGCCCATTTCTTGATTGGGTTATTTTTTTTTTTTTAGTGTAGAGTCTTTTAAGTTCTTTGTATAATCTAGATATAAGTCCTCTGTTGGAGGCATAGCTTGCAAAGATCTTCTCCCATTCCGTAGGCTTTCTCTTTAGACTCTTGATGGTTTTCTTTGATGTGCAGAAACTTTTTAGTTTAATGCTATCCCATTTATTAATTCTTGTTTTAATTTCCTGGGCTTTGGTGGTCTTATTGAAGAAGTTTCTGCCTGTGCCTATATGTTGGAGTGTTGAACCTATGCCCTCCTCTAGTAATTTCACCATCTCTGGTCTAACTTCCAGGTCTTTGATCCATCTCAAGTTGACCCTTGTGCAGGGTGAGGGTAAGGATTTAGTTCCATTTTTTCTACAAATGGATATCCAATTTTCCCAACACTATTTGTTGAAAAGACTGTCTTTTCTCCAACATATGTGTCTGGAACCTTTGTCGAAAATCAATTGTCTATAAGTTTGTGGATTTGTTTCTGTATCTTCTATTCTTATCCATTGGTCTATGTGTCTGTTTTTGTGCCAATTCAATGCTGTTTTCATTACTATAGCTCTGTAGTATAGTTTGAAGTTAGGAATTGTGATGCCTCCCACATGGTTCTTATTGCTGAGAATTGCTTTGGCTATTCTGGGTCTTTTGTTTCTCCATATGAAATTTATGACTGATTTTTCTAGGTCTGTGAAGAATGACATTGGTATTTTGATAGGGATTGCATGAACTCTGTAAATCGCTTTTGATAGAATGGCCATTTTGATAATATTTATTCTGCCTATCCAAGAGCAAGGGAGATCTTTCCATCTTCTAAGATCTTCTTCAATTTCTTTCTTTAGTGTTTTATAATTTTCATTATAGAGGTCTTTTACCTCCTTGGTTAGGTTTATACCTAGATATTTTATTGTTTTTGAGGTTATTGTGAGTGGAATTGTTTTCTGAATTTCTTTCTCAGTGGATTCATGGTTGGTATATAGAAAAGCTACTGATTTTTTAAGGTTAATTTTGTATCCCACTACTTTGCTGAATTTATTAATCAGCTCTAGTAGTCTTTTAGTTGAGTTTTTTGGGTCTTCTAGATATAGGATCATGTCATCTGCAAATAAAGATAATTTTAACTCTTCTTTTCCTATTTGAATTCCTTTGATATCAGGCCCATGTTTTCATGGAATAACTAATGACAGGTTTGGTCTTGTTTGGTTTCCTTTAGTAGTTTAGGCAAAAGACCAACCAGGGAGATGAGCGGTGGAGACATCGGAAGAGGTGTCCAGTGGACAATTTAGAGATGGCAATGATGCCTGCAGGGCTGGGGTGTAGCTCAGTGGTGGAGCCCTAACCTAGTGTGTGCAGGGCCCTGGGTTTGATCCCTAGTACAGGGAGAGAGAGAGAGAGAGAGAGAGAGAGAGAGATCATGGCATGGTGAACCTAGTTCCTGACCAGGTTAGAGTAGGTCTTATCAAAGACATTCGGTGTTTGGATAAGAGTATGATGTGGTGTTCAAAGCAAAAGATTTTGAGTCCCAGATATACCGCCTATTATCTGGGTCACCTTGAGCAAGTTAGATAATCTCTATAAGCCCACTATCTTGCTTAATGAAATGGGAACAATGCCTCCCTCTCCTGGGGTTGTTTTGTGAATTAAAGGCAATCAAACATTTAAAATGCCTAACACTATATCTAACACATAGCTCATATTCAATAAATAGTGTATATACAAACTTGTACACACAGACACATATGTGCATATATATTTATAATAGAACCATCTGGTCTTAAAGAGGGAGTGAGTGGTTATGGTTGGTCCTGAAGCCCTTTGACCACATGAATGCAGAGTTTAAGAAGAGACACTTCTTTCTTCTTTTCCTATCCACCCCTCCCCAAACTTACATATTTAGGCTAGCTTTCTCTTTCTAGCTATGTCCCCCAAATCTTCTTGAGCTGATATCCTAGTGTGTTGGCAGGTGCACGCACACAACCACACCCATATATGCACTGCCAAGATTTTATTACTTTAAAAATTTCTGCTTTAACAACTAACATATACTTAATAATTTAATTTAAATTTTTTCTAAACCTAGATCATCATAACAAAGCCTCAGCTGGTCTATTTCTCTTCCATCCTCTCCTCTCATCCCACAAATTGCTTTATTGTGAAATGACAGTTTTTCCCCCAAAGGTCTAACATGATTTGGAAGGACAGAGGTCAGAAATTTGTGCTTTATTTTATTGGTTGCACTTTAATGTGGCCAGAATGGAACTAAAGGTTTCAATTTAGCTATTATATTTGTTTCTTTCACTCATTACTGACTAGAGAATGAACCTTAATCTATTCATGACTCATAGCTTAAAGATGTTATTACTTATTTTAATGTTTTTAAGGGGTTTTAAAAATGGGTTAGCTGCAGATGATTAAAGAAAATGCAAAAAGGTTCAGTAATTCTGCCAGCTGCTTAGAAATTTCACTCTTGGGCCCATATCCTTGAAAGGTATTGACCCTCCACGCGGCTAATGATGTAAAAGTTGACAGGACAGTTTGACCTACTAATTGTATTCTGTGCATCATGCATTTGACCTTTTGGAGACAACTTGATGAGTTTCTGCCATATTAATTACTCCGCACTGTTTTGCTGTGATCCTTCAACAATTCAAACTTAGTGAATGCATGCATGAGCCTTCCTAGGCTCTAAGGAAGAGCCAGGAATGGCAATTTAGAAGCATCTAACATAATTTTCTACTTCTGCTTTTGCCTTCTTTCCATAAACTTGTGAACAAAGACCTCTTGCATTTTCTGAACTCTGTTACTTTTTGTCAATTTTTAATACCTTCTTTCTAAAATATCTTCGTAACTCGGGAGCCTTATCTGAGATACTCTCCTTTTTCTTCAATTACTAGTGCATTTTATAATCAATATGTGTGATACTAGGCAATAAGTACCTCTGACGCCTGAGTCTTCTTAATTTTGTCTTGAGTCATTAAAGAGATCTAATGTGAAAAGGTTCATTTAATTTTCCAAATATTCTTTGTCTGGAGTTGAGCTTTGTCTTCCTAATGAACTAGACAACAGTCATTATCGCTGACAGATCTCCCTCCCTCCTAGTTTGTTAGGCTACGTAGTTTAAGCTTTCCATCTCCCTCCCCTGGCTTTGGAGCCAGAAGTCACCTTTGTGGGTCATTTGCATCCCTCTGCACTAAGGCAGGCTCCGTCATGCAACATCTTGAGCCACGTGAGAATTAGACCTCACGTTCCAAGGACCGTATTTCAAAAGTCAACTTGCAGCTTAGCCTACTCTCACACATCGTGGGAAGGTATTAAATAGAAAGTCCCACGGGCCAAAGACAGATTCTAGAACCTAACTTCTTCCTGCACCGTTTCTCTCTTCACTACTCGGGTGTTTGGATTCAGCAGTGGTCTCCGTAGTCATATTTTCTTTAATGGCAAAATGTGATTGGATAGGAGTCAGATAATCCAGATGGAGGCTCAGCTGTCCCATTTACCTCCCTGCGTCTCTCTATTTGTGTGTATGTGTGTGTATTGAGTAGGTGCTTTGTGCCAGGTGTTATGTAAAGTAATTTACACTTAACCTACATAGCAATCCTGCAAAAGAGCTACTTGGATGGATACTTTGCAGATGAGAGATGGCTCAGAGGGTTTAAATGATTCATTGAGTCAGGTTTAAATAATTTACCTGAGTTAGTTCTGGGGGTCCTGAAATTAAAACGCAGCTCTACCTGATTCCCCATTGTGCCTTTTAACCACTACACCATACTGAAAATCCTACCAAGTTAATCGAGGCACTTGACTTTTTCATGCCTATCCTGGGTGCATTTGAGTTAGTTGTTGAGAATTCAGACTCCAGAGCCAAACCGCCTGGATTTAGAATGTGTCTACTTCACTTACTAATTCCTACATTGGGCAGGTTACTTTGACTTTTTGCGCTTTCGTTTCCTCATCTGTAAAATGGGGATGATAATAACAGCAATACAAAACTCTTTGGGTCACATGGAGAATTACATTTATGACACACACTAGGTGCTCTTTAAAAGCAACAATAATACTAGCTTAATAAATGTTAGTCAGTATTTATCGTTATTTCTGTATTTGGCAATAGAAGGAGCTGATGCGCGCTGTTATGTCTACTCTAGGGGACTGTCTTAAGGTTACTAGTTGAGCCCTGGGAAGTTGAGGTTCTCTGTGATTGTATATTGTTAATCAAAGCCTCTCCTTATTCCTCAGCCTAGACCACCAGGGCAGAAGAGGGCTTGGGGAAGCTTGTTAGGGTGCAGAGACTGGGTGGGGGGATCTAAATGGCTGGAGTGATAAATTTTGTTCTTCACCCTCTGCAAAAAGGTGTGGTTAAATGGGTAAGGCTAGGAGAGGAAATTAAAAAATTTGGCTTCAGTCAACCTGTGCTGTGGGCTTATTATTCAAAATTGGGTAATTAACATATCCAAAGCTCAAACTCATTATCACTTCTATGAGGAGAAGGAGGAGGACCATATCTATTAATCTAATTTCAGAGAGAGATTAGGAAGCAGCAAACAAAGTTAAACATTAAAAGGACAATAATAGCTTTTTATCATTAAATGGGCTCTCTAGGTCAAATGAGCAGGGCCAACCTAGATAGGTAGTTACTAGGGAATAAACAGATACCAGCAATCAGTAGGATGTCTGCTATGGGCAAAGAATTGTGCTTGACACCAGACAAAGATGTCTAAGATGCCAAGGGAACCCAATTTACTTGGAGAGCCACTTGTAAAAGGATAACTCATACTAGAGGAGTTTATGTACTGGATGAGTGGGAGGAACCAGAAGTTTAATTATGGGCAGTTTATGTATTACAGAATTTGGATGGACAAATGTACTCTTAATCTTTGAAAAGGTCTAATCATTTAAGTAGATTTTTTTTGATACTGGGGATTGAACCCAGAGGCATTTTACCTCTGAGCAACACCCCCATCCCTATTTTATTTTATGTATTTATTTTTTAAACAGGGTCTCACTAGGTTGCTGAGAGTCTCACTACCTGCTGAGGCTGTCCTCTAACCTTCGATCCTCCTGTATTAGTCTCCCAAGAACTGGGATTACAAGCGTGAGCCACCACGCCCGGCTAAGTAGATCTTAAGATTTAATCTAATTGTGTCTTTAAAAGTTCATTTTAACCCATTGGGGGGTGGCGTCATAGATCCCTCTGAGAAACCATGAAAAACTCTGAACCATCTCCCAAGAAACTGCACAGAAACCCCAAAGACTCTCTATAATTTTAGGAGGTTGACAGATACCCTAAAACCCATCCATGAACCCCCAAGTTAAAAGCCCCTTCCCTAAAAATCTGGGAGCAACACTATCATAGAAACTAAACTCTCCACAGTTGCCCAAATCTTGCCAGATCTCAGTTACTTTGTTGTTGTTAGTTTTTACTACTTTAAATAATACAATAGCTAGATACTTGGAATTTCAATGGCTTAACATTGTTTTAAAAAACTCCTCTAATCACTTTCATAGATAGTATGGCAGAAGTTGCTACTCATCTCCCAGTAACTATTATCTGTTTCTTCCATAGGAAAAGAATTTTTAACCAGGCAGGTGGTGACTCATGTGGAGGCCTCTTTTGTGTCCTCTCTAGGTGTGGCCCTGCACTAAGCGTTAGCCGGTGGGTCTAGACACAAGCGTGGGAAGCTGCTCCCGATCCTTCTTCACCGACAGACAGCTCGAGTGCACATCCTTGTCCTCCGTGCTTCTTGCCCTCCTCCTCCACCCTGCCGGTGGAGGAGGAGGGTGGAGGAGGGTGAACATGGATGTGCTGGCGGAAGCACCTTCTTGGGCTGTGAGATGAGGGAGCACAAATCTGAAAGATGAAAGGAACCTAGACCTTAAGGAGCTGGGAGGAAAGCTACCAAGACGGCTCTAAACGGTTACCCGCTGGACCTTGGAATGAGGGAGAAATAAACTGTTCCCTTATTCACATCACTGCCAATTTGGGTTTTTTCTACTACTTTTAAGCTGAACTTAATTCAATGTGTGTGTGTGTGTGTGTGTGTGTGTGTGTGTGTGTGTGTGTGTTACTGGGGATTGAGTCCAGGGGCGTTCTACCTCTGAGCTACACCCCCAGCCCTATTTGTTATTTTTATTTTGAAACAGGGTCTTGCTAGGTTGATGAGAATCTCACTACCTGCTGAGGCTGTCCTCGAACCTGAGATTCTCCTGTCCCAGCCTCCCAAAGTACTTGGATTACAAGCATGCACCGCCACCCAGCTTAACTCAAATTTATAGGCATAATATCTAGCATTTTGAAAGTGTTATTTCCTTGCCTCAAAATCTATTGCTGCTAATAAGGAGGGTTGTTATAGTTTGGATTTAAAATGTCCCCCAGCTGGGCATGGTGGCACATGCCTGCAATCCCAATACTTGGGAGGCTGAGACAGGAAGACTGCAGGTTTAAGGCCAGCTTTGGCAACTAAGTGAGACCTGTTTCAAAAATAAAAAATAAAAGGGCTAAGGGTGTAGCTCAGACGTAGAATGCCCCTGGGTTCAATTCCCAGTACAAAAAAAAAAAAAAAAAAAATTCCTCAGACATCATATGGTAGACAAGGCCACCATGTTGGAGATGGGACAGAACTGGAGGTGGCCCTGGGATGTGGCTGTGTACAGTGTGTGTCCCGGGGCTGCTCAGCTGCAGCATCTATCCTCTGACCGCTTTTGTTCTCGGCCTGCACCCCAGGATGTTCTGAGGACCTGCAGCCTTGGCTCCTGCTTGGAAACGGGTCTAATATGGACTGAACTCTAGATCTGTGAGCAAACAAACCCTCTTCCTCTAAGTTTTTCATGTCGGTGTTGGGACAGTGGTGAGAATGCAGACAGAAACAAGGGCAATCTGTCTTCTCTTTCTGGTAGCTTCGAAGATGACCTCTTTATATTTTGTTGTTGCTCTTCAGTGCACAGATTTGCTTTCATTTGTCCTGTTAGGCCTGGACACACCTCGAGGAGCCTCATATCTTTTTCTGTCCTAGGGATGCCCAGCCATGGCCACTTTGGATATCCAGCCTTCACATTTCCTCTGCCGTTCTCTTCTGAAATTCCTAACTGGACATGCTTTGAAGTCTCATAGCGAAGTCTTCGTGTACTGCAACTGCATGGCTCATCTTTTAAAAATCTCCATGTTGCATGCTGTTCTTTAGTTTTATCTTCTAAATTCCTAATACTCTCTTTGACTGAACAACCTACAATTTATTCCATTCAGAGTTTTTTCATCGTATTTTTATTTCTGTTTTTTTCTTAAGGACTACATAAAGTTAGTTTGATCTTGTTTTTGTTTTGTTTTTAATCCACTTTGAAAATCTCTATATATTAATTGGCATGTATACACACACACACACACACACACACACACACACACACATATATTAATTAAAGCATTTTTTGGTGCTAGGATTGAACCCAGGACCTGGCATATGCTAAACATGCACTCTACCAATGAGCTACACCTCCAGCCAATTTAGATCATTCTTTTTGTGTGTGTGTGTGGAACTGGGGATTGAACCCAGGGGCATTCTACCTCCGAGCTACACCCCCAGCCCTATTTTTTAATTCTTTATTTTGAAACCGGGTCTCACTAAGTTGCAGAGGGCCTCACTAAGTAGCTGAGGCTAGCCGCGAACCCGTATCCTCCGGTCTCAGCCTCTCAAGTACTGGGATTCCAAGCGTGTGTGCCACCACGCCCGACTTTAGATCATTCATTTTTAAAGTGCAACTTTAAGCATTTTCATTGTTGTATGAATATCACCAAGTACATCTACCCAAACCTAGGTTGTATAGCTTACTACACACCTATGCCATGTGGCATATGTGGTCCCTTGTTGCCTAGAACATCAGTCTGCATACATGACTGTTTTTCACTCCATTCTTTTCTTGCTTGCATGGCTTCTGTATTAGTTTGCTAGGACTGCCCTAAAAAATACCACAGACTGGGTCCCTAAGACAGCACAACTGTATTTTCTCACAGTTCTGGAGGCTGGAAAGTCCAACATCAAGATGTTCGCAGGGTTGATTTGTCTGCTGCATTTCTGCTTGGCTTGCATGGGGTTGCCTTTCACTGTGTCCTCACATGGTCTTTCCTGCAGTGAAACCTTGAGGTATCTTCCTACAAAGACAACAGTCCTAATGGATTAGGGGCTTACTCAAATGCCCTCACTTAACCTTAATCACCTCCTTAAAGGCCCCATCTGCAAATACAGTCACTTTGGAGCTTCAACCTATGAATTGTGGGGGGGGGGATTCAATCCATAACAGCGTCTGAAGAGAAGGTTGCTGTAATTCCTATCTTGTTCCTCTATAGTTTCTGTGTTTCTTCCCACTCTGGCTTCTTTCAGGATTTTCTTTTTGTCTTTCCTTTTCTGCAGCTTGAACATGCTATGCCTCAGTCTTGGTTTTTTGGAAGTTTTCCTGTTTGGTATTCTCTGAGTTTCCTAGACCCATGGTTTGCTGTCATTGACTTTAGAAAAAGTTATTTTCCATTATTATGTCAAATATTTCTTCTTCTCCATTCTTTTTCTGGTATTCCAATTATGAATATGTTACACTTTTGGGATTGTCCCAAAGTGCTTGATGTTCTACTTTTGATCCCTTTCTCCCTTCTTTTTTTCTCTTTGAATTTCAATTTGGGAATTTTCTATTAACCTATCTTCAAGATCACTGATTCTTTCCTTGGCCTTGTCAAATCTATCAATAAGCCCATCAAAGGAATTTTTCATTTCTATTATAGTACTTTTAATTTCTAGCACTTCCTTTTGATTCTTAGAATTTTCATCTTTCTATCTATATGTTCTTGCATGTTTTACTTTCTTTCATTAGAACCTTTAACATGTTAATCATAGTTATTTTAAATTATCTGTCTGATAACTTCAATCTCTGTGTCATATCCATGTCTGGTCCTGATGGTTGCTTTTGTTTCTTCAGGTTGTGTTTTTACTTGCCCTTAACTTGCCTGGCAATTTTTTTTGTTGTTGTTGTTGAAAGATAAACACTGTATCAGGTAATAGGAACTAAGGTAAATAGACCTTTATTAGTGTGACAATTCTATTAATCTGACTAAGAATTGGGCTATGTTGAATGTTTTCTGTAGCTATAGATGCTGGAGGTTTCTTTCCTCTTGACTTTTGGTTTCCCCAAGAACTTCTCAGAGAGCATTTGCATCTTGCAGCATTTTCAGCTATAATCCACACTATAAGTCTAGAGCCCTGTTGGTGTGGTGGGAGTGTGTTCTATAATCTTGGAATTAAATCAGTCTTTTAGGGGCCCTGTGTCTGAGGGCTGAGATCTTCAAAAGTGTCTTTCAATTCCCCTCTCTTAAGTGAAACACAAGGGCTAGAAAAGGTGGGAATTGACAAATACCTTCCCTTACAGCTGGGGCAGGCTCCGATAAAGTCTTCGCTGGAAAGTAGGCTTTGCCGTAGAAAAAGGTCTGGAAATACTTCAGAAGGTTGCTCTTCCCTTCCCCCAGCCAGTGCACAGGCCATCCTTCTCAGACCATGAACTTGAGAACCTGGTACAGTTCCTGGAGATAAAATCCATGGAGGTGTGGAGACCTCTAGATACTGGAACCCCTAAGTTTCTCACTGTTTCTCTTGCTAGTATACACTTGGTCTCCGGCAATTCATCAAAATTGCCATTTAAATGTTCCCACCAGGTTATGGGTCCATCATCCTCTGCCTCACACATTTATATCCCTGAATAATTCTTCTCCTCCTCCCTCTCATTATTATCAGTGTGTGTGTGTGTGGTGCTGGGGATTGAACCCAGGACCTTGTGCATGCTAGGCAAGTGCTCTACCACTGAGCTATACACCCAGTCCATCTTCTTATTGTTTCTTCCTGTTTGTTTCATGGCCTATAGGGGGGAGCAGGAATCAATCCTTTCCCTATTTCTTACAGGTCCTTAAACATACTTCCATAGTTACTTTCAGGTTGGTCCTTTTAAATAATAGCTACCAGTGAAATCATAGTTAACACATAACTACTATTATAATGCTTACTATTAATATAAGCTAATGGTTATTTTCAGGAGTGAGTTGGTATCCTGGTTTTTATGTTGCTGGCTACCTCTCCCAGATTTCATTTTTCTTCTTTGTTTTAGAATTTTGATTTGTAGGTTCATCTTAAGCAAAAGGACTTTGCTTCGCATTATTTTGTTTTTCCCTCTCTGACATCATTCCTCCTGTGCTGTGTGGGCATCTCAGCTAGGCCCACTGGGTTCTGACTCTAGAACCCCTCCTTCTTTTGGAAATTCAGGCTTCCTGCCCTTGCTGACGTTGAGGATAGCCGTCAATCCTGCCACTCTCTGGTGGCAGCTGCTGGAAGCCACGCCCTCTCCCTCAACCCTGGGTATGGAGCTTTATATTTGTTTCAGACATATTTTTCACACTTCCTGCATTGTGCTTCTGACTTATGTATAAGTTTACCTCATTTTGGACGGAGGGTTGTGTCTGGTTTTTCTTTTGAAACTTGATATAGAATTTATTTGGGGTAGATGAGGGCCTAAAAATAGGATTTTAGAATACCCTCTTGTCTAGCAGATATGTTTCATTTATCTCAGCAACTTCACCAAGAAATACACAAAGTCAGGCCTAATGTACCCATTTTTCAAATGTGAAGAGAGGGTAAGAGGCCATCAGGGTGGGGCAAAGATCAGCAAGGAGAACTGCTCTGTATTAGGTAGCTGATACTCATAATCATATACGACCTGTGATATTCATAATTCAGAATCCACCATTTTTTCTTGCTCACGACCTTTGGAATCTGGGGTGTGACAGTGGGTGGGACAAGTGTTTCATCTCCGACTTTATCACAAGGATTTTCTTTGAAACCTTGGTGTTGGTGGGCTTGCCTGCGGATTTCTGAGCTACTGGCTGACCTTCAGGACTCTCGCTCTCACTGCGGCTCCTTCAGGTGCTCTATGCAGAAAAGTTTATCGAGATTTCATCTCTTTCTCCTCAGTCTTCAATCACACACAGACAATTTCTAATGAATCCAAATCCTCCACAGCTGGCCCTGCCTCTTTCTTTCATCTGACTTCTTACTCCGATTTCATCACCTAGGAATAGGAGGCCCTGTACATTGGTAGGGTAGTAGTAGTGGTGTTTATATTTATACTTTTCTTGAATTTTATGGCCTTCATTACCCAAAGCTGTGTGAAATTGAGGGAAACACAGTTGGCCTGAACCCTGGAGCCATCTGTTCAACCTGCTCAAGATATTGGTGGTTGACTGTTTACTAAACAGACTTCCCTGAGTGGCAGCCCAAAGGCTGAGGCTGGGGCTTCTGTTAATCATTAGACACTTAACAAACAGTTGGGGCCCTTGCTGGCTTTGCTATCATTGCTTTCAGAAGCAACGTTCTGTACCCTGTCATCAGCCACACCACAGAAAGGGACTCCTCTGCGTGTTTGCTGTGAGGATTTCCAGCAGGCTTGGGTCGCCACGCCCGCGAGCAGCAGCAGTGGGCATGCCATCCTGCAGGAGATGTGACATGTGTGCTTTTGTTGTTGACTTTATCTCTGCCAGCACACGTGGGTGCCTAACGTTGGCTAGGAAGCCGGGCTCTAGGGTGGAGCAAAGGTTTAATTTTGTTGACAATTTAATGCTTAGAGAGACTTGTGCTTTGGCGGTTCTCTCCCTTGAGACTTTTGCCCTTTCCCTAATCCTTTGCATAAACACTGCCTGGAAAACTGTTTATGAAGTATCTGCAAAGGCATGTGAGACTGTTGGTCAACAGTCATTGTGAATAACATTTACTCATGGTCAGGTTCCCCAGCCCAGCCTGTGTTTCTTTTTGACTGGATTTACTGTCTGATGCAAATCTTTGTGAAGGTGCAAATGCAGGTCGAACTCCTCTGCCTGATTCCTGTGGCAGATTAGAGTTGATTGTAGAAACGGCAATTTAGGCTCAGGGATGGAAATGAAGTTTCTCCTTGTGCCTCTGAATTCCAAATAGCAATCTCTTCCAGTTGCAGGTATTTAAAAATAGGAAAATAACCACAAAGTTATGGGAAGTTGGGTAGATGCAAGGGCAACCCATTAAGGAGAGAAAAGAAAAACTTGGAGGTAATGTCCCTCAGCTCTAATGATGTGGTGAATCCAACTGGCCCGGCTCTTAAGTGCAAACTTGTGCATATCTCTTCCTAACACTGTTTTGGGAGCTGTCAGGTTTGTAGGTTGAAATCGACTATGGGCAGAGTATTTATACCACAGAAATCAGCAAAGTTACGATCAGGGCTTCTCCCTGGAGAACCAGTTGTAGAATATCTGTAACACTGGAAAGGGCCAACTAGCTCTTAATTTCATTTCTGAAGAGTGAGAGAGGTTGTGTCACTTCAGAAATAAAGACATGGCAGAGTTGAAGACATATTCTCAAAGATTAATAAGAGCTTGATTCCATGATATGCCTGAGTCAAGAAATAGTCCCTCAATTTAAACTGAGCTCTTCTCTCTGGGTAAAAACACATTATATGTGAAATGAAGCCATTTTGGAAAATTGAGGGAAACTATACAAGGTAAGCAATTTCCTGATCTTAGCAGTCATAATCTGCTTAGTTTTACTGGTGTGGTTCATTTTATTCATTTATTTATTAATTCTACAACATTTATTGAGTGCCTCCTATACACTATGTTAGCTGTTAGGCGAACAAAGACATAGTAGTTATTGTGTCTGTGGACCTTAGAGTTCGGTAGAAAAGATAAATAATAACCAAAAAGTCACAAATAAGTGTATAATTACAGACTAGTAAGGGTTTTTAAATTTTGTGTTGGAGGATTGAACCCAGGGGCATTCTACCTTCAAGCTACACCCCCAGCCCTTTTTCTTTTTTATTTTGAAACAGGATCTTGCTAAGTTGCTGAGGGTCTCACTAAGTTACCGAGTCTGACCGCAAACTTGTGATCCTCCTGTTTTGGCCCCTTAAGTACCGGGATTACAGATGTGTACCACCATGCAAGGCCAGATTAGTAAATTTTATAAAGGGAAAGTATAGAATGCTGGAGGAGTATAACCTGATGACTTGGCCTACACTGAGGATGTGTATGTTTGGGGGAAGGGGGCTTCCATGAGGAAGTGTGGATTGAGCTGAGATCTGAAGGATTGGTAGCAGTTTAACCACGTGCAAGGAAGGAAGTGATGGAGGAGGTTTAAGCAAAGCGAACAAATGTGCAATCACTCTGTAATGGGAAAAAAAACCATGTTCGCTGTCAAGAAAATTAAAGAAGGGCTCTATGACTGGAGAAGAGCAGGGTTGTGCTGTGCAATGAGTTATGTTAATAAATTTATATTAGTAAAATATAAATTTATGCTAAGATGTTGGATTAGACTTGCTTTTTCATTTTTATTTTTTGTTGATTTCACTTTGGCTACAATTTGGAGAACTGCTTAGAAAAGGAAGAGAGAAAATGAGGACACAGCTAGAGGCTATTGTTGCCTGTTTCAGGTGAGAGATAATGGAATCCTGGATCAGGTTAATGGTAACAGTGGTGAAGATAAGGAGATGTATTTAAGAGATGTGTGGGATAAAAAACAATGAAGAGACCTAGTGATGGATTAATTATGGGGATGTCAAAGGAGGGGAACTTATCAAGGATGACTCCAAAAGTTTTGGCTCTGGAAAGTGAATTTATAATTGTTCTACTTACAAGATTAAGAACCTAGCTGGGTTGGTGGCACATGTTTGTAACCCCAGTACTTGGGAGGCTGAGATAGAAAGATCACAGGTTTGAAACCAGCCTCAGTGACTTAGTGAGACCCTGTTTCAAAATAAAAAAAATAAAAAGGACTGGGAGTGTAGCGTGGAGGTAGAATGTTCCTGGGCTCAATCTGCAGTATCCCTACCCATCCTCCTCACCACCAAAAAAGATTAAGAACCAGAACTGGGATGGAAGCCATGAGTATGGCTTTGAATGTGTTTCAGCATCTAGAATTGAGGCATCTAAGCTCTGAAGCCACATGGAGGGCTGCCTGATCCTGGGTAGTAACAGAAGCCATTGTCATAAGGAAGTCTTCCAAGGGAGGAATGTGGAGTGGGAAGAGGAGAGGGTTCAAATAGAAACTTGAGAAGTTTACATAGTTAATGGCTCGGTAGAAGAGAATGAACCTGCAAAGGAGTGTGGAAGTGGCCAGGGAAATGGGAAAGGAGATTCACTGCAAATGGCCCGAGGGATCTTATTGGGAGGATGAACATAATCTAAAGCTGATCTATGATGATAGTTATACCATTTGGTAAAGTTACTAAAAAGCATTGAATTGGATGCTTGCAATGGGTAAATGTTATGATACGTAGAATATACCTTGATAATGCTGTAAAACAAAAACCCAATAGAGTATGAGTGAAAGGAAATGAAGGATGGAAATCTTTTTAAAAAGGAAGAAATGGTCATGGGTCTTAAATGTTGATTTGTAAGATAAAGTCTGGTGGTAACTAACAGGTAATTAAACAGATGTTTAATGCAAAAACAATGTTCTAAATATTGGATCATGTAATGCCATAAAAATACTGGCCTATATTTGAAAATGGTATTTTCATAGCTGTAAGAAGATGCACATGACTTGGTCCCTCCCTGTTCTCAAATAAAGATCCTAAATACTGCAGTTGGAAAATGAATTGTGACAAGGTAATTCTATTGTAACTGGAAGTCCCACATGAGCTCAAACAGTATATGTTCCCTAGAAGTCTGAGATGCCTTGAGAACACTGTAAAATTATTTTTTGCTTTAAATAATCAATGATTCAAAGGAATTATATGTCAAATAATTATCTCCATAAATATATGGCCAGCACTTCCTCCAGCAATGGCATGTGGTAAGTGTTCAATGAATACTTGTTGATGACACAAATGAGAAGTTTACAAAGTGCCAGTGCTCATCAATCATTATTTACACCTATAATGCAAATTAGTATAGTAGCAAAGATGAGAAAAGCACAAAAGAAAAAACCATATCCATATGGGCAATTTATTTATTTATTTATTTTTGTACTTTTATTGGTGCATTACAATCTCACATCATAATGTACTTCACACTGATAGTGACATCATGCACATGGCACTTGACGGGCTTCGCCTGGCTCCCTTCCCTCTCCCCCCATACAGGATACTGAAATTGACATTAGTATTCTCACATATGTACATAATGTCAATGGAAGTGATTCCTTCATTGATTCTCCCTCTCCACCGCCACCCCCTTCCCCTAGACCACCGCTCTGGCTCCACTGGAGTTCATATGGGCAATTTAAAAGCTTGGTCCTTTCAGAAAGAGCCCACTAATTCTTCATTAGTTCTTATTCAATTTTCACTTGATTACCAAAATCAGTTCAAACTAGTCGGCCCCAAATCTACATGTAAATACATAATTTTTATACTTTAATCATCTTTTAGAATTTATTTTTGCTCAACAGTATGTCTTTTTCACTTATTATATTTTATTTGCACCATTAGTCTGAAAAATATTTTTTTCCTTCTTTATTTCCTGTCCTAGCCAGTAGATACTTCTGACTTCTAGATTAGGGCACACTCAAGAAATCATGTACTAAGAGATAATTCAACCAACCTTCTTAATCTAGGTAGCTATAGGAGGCTGTTGACATGTGATTTCCAATCTAATTTTTAATGGAACATTTCAACTAAATTTAAATGACTTTTCCAAATTGGTTTTTAGAAAACGCTTAACTCAGGCTGTCTGATGTTTACTGAATTTCCCAAACTCATCTTATAGTTACAATAGCAACCCAATGTTATTCTCTGAAAACAGGAAATTAGGGACCTAGGAGCAGAACTATAATTGATGGAAATTCTCTGAAGGAGGAAGTAGATGGGGGCACCCATGACCTAGAAATGACCAGTTCTTGACAGAATTAGATAAGGATCAATTTGTCTGGAGTGTTTGTGGTATTCTGTTAGATCTGACTATTTTGCTATGCCTTCCTTACTGATACTTCCTTTTTTCCTAACTGGAAATTAATTCATAATGTTGGAATAACTATTCTGGGTTAGACAACATTGAAGAGGTATTTTTGTCCATGCAGCATTCATACAAAATTAGGATATTTGCTCTTAAGTCTGTTGACCAAGGCTTTCCATTATCTCTACAAACACAATGACTGATGCTCATAGGAGACGGAGCATTTGAGATGGCTGGTGGCTCTCTTGTGGGTCCATACACTTCTGACCCCACAGTCCAAGTCATAGGCTTACTCATAGTCCATGCTTCTGCCACTGTCATTGTCATTATTCTTTTAATTTACATACAAATATTTTAGAAAGATATGTCAGGTCAGAGAGGAAACAACATTTCTATGAAAATTAGCTGCTTTAGAAAGACTCAGTTAGATGAACTTTCCCCCAAGTGCTATTGGATTAGATATGCTCCAGGCAACCAGAAAGACTGAGTGGGAGGATATTACAAAAGTATAGTTTCTGTTTCAGGTTGCTTTATACGTGTTTTTAATTACTTAAAAACTCAAAACTGGAGGCTAGGGATGTAACTCAGTGGTAGAGCCTAACATGTGAATCCCTGGGTTCAATCCCCAACACCACATGCACACAAAATTCAAAACTGGAAATAATGTACAACACAAAATAGATTCATTTATGTAAGAAATTCAGCCTGGAATACTAATCAGAAGGCCAGATGCCAAGAAAAGGTCTGAGCTTTACATCAAAAGGTGTTGAAAGAATGCCCATTTATATGTTTTAATTTTTTTTTTTTTAGTACTGGGGATTGAACCCAGGGGCATTCTACCTCCAAGATATACCCCCAACCCCATTTTTATTCTTTATTTTGTTGGAATGGGGTCTCACTAAGTTGTGGAGGGCCTCACTAAGTAGCTGAGGCTGGCCGTGAACCTGTGATCCTCCTATCTCCTTAAAGCAAATATAGAGAATTTTTCACATTTAACCAATGTTTTTAATAAGTCAATTGACATAGGAGAAGAAGGCTTCAACTGTCTTGTGATTTCCCAAGGCAACCTCTGCTATTCATCCTCTCTAAAATAATTTCCTTCAGTTCCTAGATGTACTTCCCCATAGTGCATTTCTCTCTTTCTCTCTCTCTCTCTCTCTCTCTCTCTCTCTCTCTCTCTCGTTCTTATTCATTCTTCAAGTCCTAAGACTTCCACTCAAATGCTAACTCTTCTGAGGAACTTTTCCTGTCTTAGAGAGAGATGTAGATTATTTTGTCCTGTGTGCCACCTTTGTGCTAAGCATATAACTACAAGGGTACTTAAGGCATCACCTGTTTTGTATTCTAATAACTTATGTAACACACTTACCTTTGGTTCCTTTGGGGACAGTCTTCATCAGTTGTCCTTTTGTCTTGAAAGTGGGTTACATTTTCCTGTTTCTTCATACACTGAGTAATTTCTTTGGGCTGTATCCTGGGCATTGTAAATGTTACAGTTTGGTGATTCTGGGTTATGTTATATTCCTCCAAAGAGTGTTTATTTTATTTGATTTAGCAGGTAATTTACTTAGATAGATTCAAACCACAAACTCTATATTTTGGGCAATAGCTCAAACCCCAGTTCATTTTATTCATCCTTAGTGTTCAATCTGCCAGATTACTCACCCTTCAAGAGTCAGACAGAGATTCACACAGAATTTACACAAAGCGTTTGGGTTCTCTCTTTCTGATTCTTTCCCTCTCACTATTTTTTAGATTTTTTCCAGGTATGTGAAATCATGTTCCTATTTTTTAAATAGGATTTTAGATGATCTAATCCTCATGACATTCAAATCTAAAAGCATAAAAATGGGAAACTCATCCAGTACTCTTTCCTTCTTCTAAGTATCAATTCCTCTCCCGAATCTTCTTGCTCTGGTTTACTCTTTGTCTTAGTCTGTTCAGTTGCTATAACAAAACACCATAAATAACAGAAGTTTATCCCTTATACTTCTGGGATCTGGGAAATCCAAGAAGGTCAAAGCATCAGCATATTCAGTGTCTGGTAAGGGATGCTTCCTGGTTCTTAGATGCCCTTCTAGATGTGCCCTCATGTGCTGGAAGAGACAAGGCAGCTTTCTGGGCCTCTTTTATATGGGCAATAACCCTACTCATGAGGACTTTGCCCCATGATCTAAGCACTTCCCCATGACCCCACTCCCTAATATCATCACATTGGTGAATAGGTTTCAACATAAAATTTTGGAAGGACACAAACATTCAGATATTGGCACTCCAGTTTCTTCAGGTACTTGGTATTTTTGTTTCTTAAACTTTATCCAGAGTTTATAGCTGTTATCTGTGAGAGAACTCGACTGCTAGGACCTGAAGCACTATACTAGAAGCAAAAGCATCTCATGATCTTTGTACTCCTGTATCCACATAGTGTCTGACACATGGCATAAGCCTTCAGAAAACATTTTGTGTTTAATGGAATTAAGTAGAAGGCGGCTGCTAAAATGAACAAATATGTTAAAGGGAAGGGAGAAAGAAAACTCGTTCTTAATATTCATATTGACTTTTTTTTCTTTGGTAATAAAAATCACATAAAGATCATAATCAAGAGGACTTCAGAATGAAAACACCGAGTTCTCATAATGTCCAGAGTTAGCATGATGCAGAGGCCACTAAAGGGGGCTCAGGGCAGTGGCAACCATGGGGTCAAGGAACACCCAGGAGAGTTTTAACTTTTCTTAAGATGTAAATTTCCCCAAGACCAACCCTGGACACAGATTCCACCAACAAAGTGCTTTTTCCAAAACATTGGCATTTAAGTTTCAGCCTGGATATCTGCTTCAGGAGAAACCCCCTTGAAAAAAAATCTGTTAAAGTCAGTTTAGAAAATAACAGAGTCACAATCGGCTAAAAGACGATAAACAGAGCAGCACAATAAATAGCAATTACCCACCAGGGAGGTGTCTGCAGGGGTGCGAGGAGCTGGTGCTGGATCTGCTCTCATTTACTATCTTTATTAATGACCTGGAAGTGGTGTAAACAGCTTGCTAATGAAGTGGCAGCCAGGTCTGCAGTGGGAGCCACCGAGGAGAATACAAACCAAGCTACCATAACAAGGTGACCACACTGGGCAGAAAAATCAAAGGGATGAGATTCAGTAGGGGAGGAATACTGTAACTGTCGAGAGAGGAATGATCAGAAGTCCAGCATTCTGATGGCAGGGGGGAGAGAAAACACGACACGAAAACACACCTGGAAAGAATCTAAAAGCATAAGACTAAAAGAAGGCTCCTGACAATGGCAAGTGTGGCACCGTCATGGCATGATGACTTCCACCTTCTCTGACTTTACAGGGTTGAATGTCCTTGGGGTTTGACAGGATCAGGGCTCAGCCCCAAGATCCCAGGAAGGCGGGAAGGCTCTGCTCCCTATTATGTCTTCCAAGGCGCCCACACTTCCACGGCGCTGGTGGCTTCCCAACTCCAAAGTGGCCCGGGCCTAGCTTGCTGTGGTCCCTTCACAGGCCTGATCCACAGGGGGTGATGTCACAGGCAGGTGGGCAGTAAGGCAAGATGTGACTAACCATTCAAAAAATTACCTCCCGGGCAGCAGTGTAGCTCAGTGATAGAGCACCTGCTTATCATACACGAGGCCCTGGGTTCCATCCCCAGTGCCAAAATAAATAAATAAATAAATAAATAAATAAATAAATAAATAAATAAATTACTTTCTACCTATAGCCATTTACATATTCAATTCGCTTCAGAGGTCTCAGGTCTATTGAAGACGGTCTCATTTACCTATTCAATTGTTTATTGTCTGTCTTCCCCATGAAGATAGAGGCCTCATCTGCTCTGTTCACCTTTGCAACATCTGTGTCAAGGGCAGCACTTGGCTTGTAGTAGGTAGAAAATAAGCATTTTCTGAAAGAATGAAGAAATGAATCCTGTCCTGAGTGCTTACTGGAGAGAAGACGTCCTAGAGTCGCTCGGTAATGGAGTGGTTTGACTGTACTGCAGGGGTGGAGGGAAGTCGAACCTGGCCCAGACCCACTTCCTCACATCCTTTGGTTCTTTCATCCGAAGTCTCCTCCCCAGCGAGGCCTTCCCTGGCCAGCATTTCACATTCTCTGCCTTGCTTGATTTCCTTCCTGAGCCCTTACCAGGACTAATATACACTATGTACTTTTATTTGTCACTTGTCCCTCCCTGTGGAATGTGGGCTGCATGTGGGCAGGGATTTTTGTCTGCTGTGCTCACTGTTGTATCCCCAGCATCAAGAACAGTGACAATAGCTAGTATTTATTGAGCACTTGCTGTGTGCCAGACACTTTACAGGGATCATCTCACTTAAAACCCCCGGCAATCCCATCACATGGCAATTGTTGGTACACTCATTTTATAGGCGGGAAAACTGAGCTTATAGAAGTACTTGCCCTAACCAGTAAGCAACACAGGTGGGACAAGATGCCAGCTCTGACACCAAGGTCATGTCTGTCACCACTAGGCTGCAAACTGCCTCCCACCAGGGGACCTCTTGGGGGTGTTGGTGGAGATGCTTGGAGCCAGCCCTGCCTCTGCAGGCCGCTGCTCTTACCTGGTGACTCAGCTCTACTCCAAAAGGAATCCAACCGAGGCTGCTCTGAGCTCCCGGCCTGCAGCTTCAGCTGGCATTTCACCTGGTCCCCTGACAGTGCCGCCTCTGAACCAGAAGTCCAGGAAGCAGCCTATTTACTGGGGCGACTCCTCACTCTCTCACAAGATCCACCTCTCAGCCTACACCAGAGCAGGGAGGGAAGAGCCGGTTGTCAGTGCTTTCCCTTCCCCCAGGATTCACAGATTGCCTTGTGCCCTCTGAGTCCAGTGTGTCAAGCAGATGTCGGGTCCAGGCAGAGCGTGAAGGGGGCAGGAAGGTGCTTTCTCACAGGTCTGCAGGCCTGCTCCCCATTTCTCCTCACCTTTACCTTCTTGGCACACTTTTCAAGCCCCTTCTCGGGGCTTTCCAAGTTTTCCTTGGATACTTAGATCCAGGGACCCTATTATGGGTCCTCACACAGATAGATTAAGAGCAAGAGAAAGTCCATAATCTTAGTACTTGGGAACCTGAGACAGGAGGATTGCAGGTTCGAGGTTAGCCTCAGCAACTTAGGGAGACCCTGTTTCAAAATAAAATTAAACAGGATTGGGGGTGCAGCTTGGAGGTACCAAAAAAGAAAAACAAAGAGCAAGGGAGAGATCATATTTATTGGGCACCTACTGTGACCCAGTCAAGTGCTGAGGGTTCTATGGAAGTGCCATCATTTTATCCTGACCCACTATGCAGATGGGAGAACTGAGACTCTGTCAAGCTTGCCCAACGCCATATGGATATGGGGCAGGGCCAAAGGTTTGGAGAACACACGTTAGTTTTATAGTTTTTGCCACTCTCTGGAGCTGCATACAGCCTGTGGAAACTGTCCCTAGAGGCTGAGGGCCAATCCTGCTCATCCATTCCTTAGCAGAAAATATTATTGCTCATCCTGTGATTGTGTGGGTGATTGTGCTAGGTGCTGGGGATACAACAATGAACACCATAGACAAAAATCCTGCAGCCCTCAGGGAGGGACGAACGATGTTCCAGATACAATGTGCAGGGTGTATAGTAATAATGAGCGCTCGGGTGGGGGTGGGGCAGAATAACATGAGGAAGGGCGTGTGAAGCGCTGGCTGGGTAAGGGTGTGCGTTTAGCCAGGGGAGGCCTCTCTGAAACAGTGTTATTGGTGAAAGACTGAAGCTGGTGTGGAGTGAGAAAGCTGCTGGTGCAATCCAGGGTCAGCTTCCACCTGTACAATAGAGCGAAGCCTCTGTGTCACTTTGTGACTCTGTGTCCTCTGCTATACTGAGCACCTAGGAAGGACCTCATATTCTTGAGGTGAAGACCTGAGAACCCTAAGGTGAGTGAGGACATGAGGTGGTGAAGGGCGATGGTAGTTCTTCCAGCGGGCTAGTCAGGGACCCTAACGTCCCGCATCCCCATCCCACTACCCATCGCCTGTGATGTCTCCTCCAGGCAGGTTCTGCCCTGTCAGGCCCTGTGGTCCTCATAGCAAGAGAAAACTCAGCAGCTCACAGTCCCACCCACCCCACAAAGGAGAGAGCTGCAGTTGTGTGGCTTCTTTCCAGGGGTGGCATTGAAATCGAGAGTGCCCTTTTCAACATAGTCCTTGAAACTCTTGCCAGAGCAATAAGACAGGAGAAGGATATCAAAGGAATTCAAATAGGAAAAGAAGAACTAAAATTATCTCTATTTGCAGATAATATGATCCTATATCTAGAAGACCCAAAGAACTCAACCAAAAGTCTACTAGAGCTAATTAACAAATTCAGCAAAGTAGCAGGGTACAAGATAAACCTAAAAAAAGTCAGTAGCTTTCATATATGCCAACCATGAATCCACTGAGAAAGAAATCCAGAAAACAATCCCATTCACAATAACTTCAAAACCAATCAAATACCTAGGAATAAACTTAACCAAAGAGGTGAAAGACCACTACAATGAAAACTATAGAACACTGAAGAAAGAAATTGAAGAAGATCTTAGAAGATGGAAAGATCTTCCCTGCTCTTGGATAGGCAGAATAAACATCATCAAAATGGCCATCCTGCCAAAAATGATCTACAGAATCAATGCAATCCCTATCAAAATACCAACATCATTTTTCTCAGAGCTAGAAAAATCAGTCAT
>PVJS01024342.1:0-28782 GCA_004027185.1 Glis glis
GAAAAAAAAAAAAAAAAAAAAAAAAGAAAAATGGTGTAGTGAAATTTCTTTGTGGAGTGAATGTTTACACCAGCCTATTTAAAATCTACACAATGCAAGAAACAGTGGAGTAGGTTCTTCAAGTATGCAAACTGTGTTCTGGAATTATTGATAGTTAGCCCCCAGAAAACTGTTCATTCTTTATTGCTGAAGAACTCCAATAAATGTTTTTGTTTCTTCATTTTAAAGAAAAGACATAATGCTGTATGCAATCTAAAGTTTAGACTACATATGAAACTAAGTTGAGACAAGAAACAAGAAAGAAATCGGTCAAATACCTCTTTGCTTCAATAAGTAGTATAAAAGTGAATGATTAGGAAATCTAGATGTTTCAGCTTCAATGGTGACTTTAGTAACTGACTATAGGATATGGCTTTACTTCCAGGTTAGTGTTATGTGTTGGAATTCTCTAGCTTCATACAAGTCCTCATCATAAATCAGTTGAAATTTGAATTGTTTGAAAGAAGATATTTTTCCTTCTCTTTGCCCTTTCCACACTATCACAAATAACAGGCACAACTTTTGGAAATGTTAGCAGCAGAGTGACATGTTCATTGCTTTTTGTAAGGTACAGTTTTTCCCCCTGAAAGTGCACTTCAACAAATTAGCCACTGGATGTCGCTGGTGCAACATGCAGATGGGAACAAATACTTTTTAGAAGAGCTGAGTGAAGGTTGAACTTTTAGCTTCAGGTTGGTAGCCATACATCCGTTCAAAAATTAAATTCAAATAAAAGAGACTTAATGCAAACCAATTATAGTTCATTTATTCTTCAAGGAACTTGGGATCAAGCAGATCTATTTTGGGATTTCTTATTTGGGTAATTTTTAGTATATTACTTCCCATCCATCTTTATAAGAATTTAGGTTATAAAATCTAAATACTGTCATTTTTGGCTTCTATTACATTTATTTTTGATTTCTAAAAGAAAGCATATTTTTCCCTACTTTCCTATCTCTGTGCCTCCATGGCTTTTACAAATCTGCTAAAGACTGACTCATAAAATATACAAAAGAGGGTGTTGGTGGTGCACTTTGTATTTTCAAAATTTAGACAAGCTGATCTAACCAAAGGAGAGGTGGGGTACCTGGGGAACAAGATCACAGTCATTATTTTTCTCAAACACCTACAGGCTGGTCATAGACCATTAGGGAGAGATTTTTTCGTAGGTTGGTGTGGTCAAGGAAGAAATATGGCATTTCATTGAATCTTAGTGGCCACCTCCCTGCTCACCCTCAGTTGCCTTTTAAGTAGCATCGATCCCTCATGGTTGTACACTCTCCTGGGGGCATGCTGTGGCCTTTGACTTCTCATTCCTGTAAACTGCATGGTCAAGAGGATGTCTCAGCAGTATTCCATGGTCTTTTTTTTTTTGTGTGTGTGGTACTAGGGATTGAGCCCAGGGGCATTTTACCTCTGAGATACGACTCCAGCCCTATTTTATTTTTTATTTGGAAACAGGATCTCGCTAAGTTGCTGAGGGCCTCACTAAATTTCTGAGGCTGGTCTTGAACCTGCAATCCTCCTGAATCAGCCTCCCAAGTGCTGGAATTACAGGCATGCTCCACCATGCCTGTCTTTCATAGTCTTTAAGAGCTCAGCTCTAGAGTAAGATGGTCTTTGGTTCCAGCTAGAGTATGCCACTTGATGTGACCTTTGGTAGTTCCAATATCTCTCTGGCTTCTGCTTTTCTCATTTTTTAAATGGATTTAATCATTCCCATCTGGCAGATTCATCATGAAGATTAAACAAGGTAAGGCATAGAATGTGCACAGCAAATATAAGTATCTTTTAATTCTTAATATAAAGAATATTGTTAATATTACTTGAAACATGCCAAGACTGTAGAATGAGCAGTTTTGAGACACTTAATGAATGATAAGGAGACAGCTTCTGTATTTGGAAAATATATAAAGCAGGTGTATCATATATAATGTGTGAAATTTTTGTAAACATTTAAAATGATTCCCATGATTATTAAGAGACCTGATTTTTAAAATCTGTGCTAGATTTCATATTCAAAAGGTAAATATAGGTTGGGGATGTTGCTCAATGGTAGAGTCTTTGCCTAGCATGAATGATGCCATGGGTTTGATCCCCAGCACCAATCGCGAAAAAAAAGCAAATATACATAGTTCATGACTCATAATCCTTAATGATCTACTAGAGATGAAGCATGTTGCTGTGTATAAAGGGAATGCATTCAGTTGATAACTCTGGAAATAAATTTACACAAAGTATTTCATCTAGAAATATCTGGAAAATATTGGATATTCAATAAATGTTAGTAAATATAATTAAAACAATAAATTTAGAAGCAAATAAGTAGCATATATTATATATAAATAAGTAATGAGATACTCATTTTATAATTCATATCTCTTCAGGGTAAACTCCTCATATTATTTCAGTGGAATCTGTTGTGAGGTATGTCGGATAGGTGACCTTTACCTTCTCTTATGGGAAGGCTATGCTATTTTGAGTACATGATTTTGAGGTACAGGTATTTGAATAGCTTATCAACAAAATGCTGGTGTTGATCAGACTTAATATTGAATATAAAATTAAAATCTTTTCCCACACTTCTTAAAATAATGGATACTTACAAATATAGTATACTAAATATAATGCTTGTTAATGGATGTGTGTATCAGTCATTGGGGTAAAATAGGAAAGATTTTGTTTCTCTCAAGTTACTGCTTTCAACTATATTCTAAGCTCCCTTTCCTATCCTTTAATGGCATCTCAGACAGATCCTCTATTTTTTAGGTCACTTGTAGTTATTAAAACTCATTGTATTACATTTTAAAATCTCCAAAGTTCTACTTCGGTGATTCTCAAAGATTTCCATGTATCAAAGTCAACTTGGGAAGGGGTTTGTTAAAATTATTGGGTCCTGATCTCAGGGTCTCTATTTCACATCTGTGGAAGGGCCTGAGAATACGTCTTTCTAGTAAGTTCCCAGGTGACACTGTTGTTGCTCTCTGGGGACCACCATCTGTGGACATCTTCCCTCAGGCCTTTTCTAGGCATTAATTCTCTAGCACTCAGAGTAGAGAAGTGAGACAACAGGAAAGGGAAAGGCACTCTACCTTGCTGGCCATTTCTAAGGTCCTTTCTCAGATGGTTGCTGTTCTCTAGGGCCACTACTGATTATTGATGTCTTCCGACCTTCCAGATTTGAGCTTTTGACTCAGCCAGGGTGTTAATTTGGATGCTCTATAAGAAGCAAACCCTAATATGAGATTAGAACTGCACGATATATATCTTTTTCAGAGAAACACTTGTGAGGGAAACCGAGAAAAGAGCCCGTGGAGATGGGAGAGCTCCCAGATTATAGCTCAAGAGTGACTCCTGTGGAGGAGAGATGGAACGAAGCTTGAGTGAGCAGAGTCTTACACTGCAGTACACGGTTTATGGCCAGTCCTCAAGCTTACATGGCGCATGCAATGTCACATCTTGCAGAAATGCCACCCCCCCCAGTATCCCAGCTTCGTGAGATGTTGGCTGGAGCAGTTGCTGGGAGGTGTAGCCTCAGCAGTCATGTGGTGGATTCAGAGCACAGCTGCTGCTGCTATTAGTTGATAAGTGAAAATAATAGGACACCTGACAGGTGCATTTTAAAGCATACTAGATCCCAATATGCATTTAAAAAAATCATTATTGGTAGTATTATTTGATTTGCAGTTTGTCTTATTTGTTTTATTTTGCTAAGACACTAATCCTCTGTTTCTCAGTCTGTGATTATATCTGCAAACGTCCTAGTTTTTTTTTAAAATTATTGTTCATACATGCACACATGCTATATTAGTCAGATTTCTATCAATATAATAGATACCTGAGATAATTACCTTACAAAAAAGGTCTATTTTGGCTCATAGTTTTGGAGGTTTCGGTCCATGATGGGTTGAGCTCCACACTGCTTTTGGGCTTGTAGTGAGGTAGTACGTCATGGCATGGAGCTAAAATGCTCACCTCAAGGCCAGGATACAAAAAAGAAAAGGGAAGAAAGTGAGGTCTCACAATCCCCTTCAAGAACATGCCACCCAGTGACCTGAGAACCTACCTAGTCTCCACTTCTGAAAGGTTCTGCCACCTCTCAATAGTGCCATCAGCTGGAGACCAAGCCTTTAACACATGGACCTTTGTGGGATACTTATCCAAACCATAGCTCATGCTCATTTTAAATAACCTAAACAATGAAGGATTATATTGAGCAAAATGTGAATTCTCTATTTGTTCCTCTTCTAACACCGCCAATCTAACATATTTTCCTCAGCAATAATCACTACTAACATTTGTTGAACTGGACTCTAGACTTTTTTCATATTATTTGTTTGCATTCATACATCTACTTAAAATACACATTCATTTATATAAACATTTGCACACATATACACACATTTATACAGGTTTGTTTTTATAAACACAGGCTTGCATTATACATATTATCTGAATCTCCTTTTTCTTGTAACCATTTTATGTAGGAGAGCTTTCCCTGTTGGACTATGTAGTAGTGATTTTCAAACTTTTATGGGTACAAATCAGCTGAGGTTCTAATTAAAGACATATTTCCAATGAATTCATTAAATATGGGATGAGGCTCAGGAACCAGCTTAACAAAGCCCCAGTGATCCTGATGCAAGCCGTGTGCCTCAGTCCACATTCTCCTTGCTGTAATCTAAAAATGACTGGATGCACAACTTAGAGGAAGGAAGATTTATTTGATTACAGTTTTTTTGTAATTTTTTTTGCGGTACTGGGGATTGAACCCAGGAGCATTCTACCTCTGAGCTACACCCCCACCTCTATTTTTTTAATTCTTTATTTTGAAACAGGGTCTCACTAAGTTGCGGAGGGCCTCACTAAGTAGCTGAGGCTGGCCGCAAACCTGGATCCTCCGGTCTCAGCCTCCCACGCCCAGCTTGATTACAAGCGTGCGCCACCACGCCCAGCTTGATTACAGTTTTCGGGAGATTTTGCATTCAGTCCAAGTGAGGCCAGGGTCTGAAGCTCAGAGCATGGTGGTGGGAAGTGGAGAGAGAGAGGAGGCAAAGTTCCACTCTCACATCCTGGAGGCTGGAAACAGAGAGAGGGAGAGCAGGGGGAGGAGGAAGGATATATAATCTCCAAGGCCACACCTCCAGTGACCCACCTTCTCCAGCCACACCCCACTGATGTAGGTTACCACCCAGATAAATCCATTATGATAGCTTTATCTACTGATGAGATCATAACTCTCATGATGTAACTATATCAACCTCTTCAGGGGACATTCTATATCTTACCATAACATGGTCATTGAATCACAAAGTGAGAAACACTAATGGACACTTACTTCATTCTTCCTATGACTGCATTACTATATATTCAATTGTATGGATGCTTTATGATTTGTCCATTTCATTATTGATGAATAGTTAAGCTGGTTTCATTTTTACAAATGAAGATTTTTCACTCTTCTAGTAGTATCAAGGAAACAGTTTAACATAAAATTTTCTTATGTGAGAATATATGCATTTGTTTTTCTTGCTATTGACACTTAAAATTGGATAGGTCAGCCAGGCTGGTGGCACACAAGTGTAATTCCAGAACTTGGGAGGCTAAGACAGGAGGATTGTAGGTTTGAGGCCAGCCTCAACAACGAAGCGAGACTCTTGGCAACACAGGGAGACCCTGTTTCAAAACAAAACAAAAAAAGGACTGAGAGTGTAGTTTGGAGGTAGAATGCCTCTGGGTTCAATCCCTAGTAACTAATACACACACACACACACACACACACACACACACACACACACACGATTGGGTAGGTAGGTCAGTTGTTTAATGCAAATTACTACATGATTTTTTACGATGTAAGTTTGGAGTCGTATTATGAATACATAACCTGGCACTTTGAAATTATTTTCCCTGTAAGGTACATGTCAAATGATTTCCGTTGTTATTGCTTTGCCCAATATCTTTGGGGACTCTAGTTTTGCCATAGTTATTCTAATTACTAATGAGAAAACTTTCTCTAAAACTGGGCCTAAGGAGAAAGGAAATATTTAAGGAAATGTTTAATATAATTACATTTTGGATTCAAGGCAGTCTGCTTCCTGGACATGACTGCTGACAAAGATTGAAATCAGAAGCAGGAATTATATCAGATTACAGGTCAATGTTAGTAGGTTTTATGAATGTGTAGAAATCATCATTTTTTTCAGTGGGTCATTTGCTTTTCTGATTTAATCCAAAAAACTTCAAGTTTTGAAGCAGTAGGCAAAATAAGTTATTCTTGCCTTATCTTTATCAAAAAGAACTTTTCATGCTCTGGAGTCTAGTTCTGAGGGAGTAATATGCCATAGAAATGTGGCTTTTCCTTGAGGTATCTGATGCCCCTGCAGCCTTCTTAACTGGTCACTCTCTCTCCCACCCTACCTCATATTACTGGGCCTGTCGGTGGGTTGGGGGGGGTGACATTATTGGTCATCATTTCTGCTTCTAGGCCATTCTCCCATTTGCTATTCTTCTCCCCTGAACCCCCCTGTAGCTCTGAATTTTTTGCATCAGACTATAAAGCCCATGATTTCTCTCTATTGCAGGATTCTACCCCTGGCTTGCATCTCCTCATTCCTTAAAGATGCTATCTCTTTGCCCTCTGGCATTCTTCTTATACTACCATGGTCATCATTCTTGATTATTTCAGTATCTTCAGAGACAAGCTTTTAAGTGTCCTGGTATACTGCAATGGCTGCTCTCATTCTGCTCTAGTCACTCACCCCTTGGTCATGCCCCAGGCTTTGTCAATAACTTTTTTTTTTTTTGCTTAACCTCACCATTATCTCAATATAAAATTCTTACTGTTGATTCCAATCTTTCCAGTTTACTGCCTGTAGTAGTAACATGAGAACACGAGTCCAGTAAATCTTCTACTCCATTTGGGTCAGGGGTGAAGACATAGCTCAGACATCAAGAGGAGGGTATTACACAGGGCATGGATACCAGCAGGTGAGGACCATGGGGGGCCACCTTATGATTGTCCATCCCAGAGGTATTGTTCATCTGTCTTTGTTATTCTCACTTCCATTAAAATGGAATGAAACTGGTCAGTATAGTATCATCAAACTAAAATATCAGCCTTCTTAAGTTATAGACTAGTTATAAGTAGTCTGGATCAGTCACAATATTATCAAATTATTTTATAAATGAGGTATTGTTCTCTATAGGGTTAAGTCAATACTTTTTATAATTAAAATTTTTATCCTGGAATATACATGAAAAGATATATGAACAGACATATGGTTTAATAATGATAATATAATAAATACTCCCATATCTACCACCAAGTTAAGAATATTGCTTGGCTAGTCCCTTGGAGATCCTCTGAGTACTCCTTTCAATATTATGATTTAATATTCTTGTACATTGATATATGACTATAGTTATATTCACTCTATACTATAATAAACCCCACTGTTTGACTATTACAATTTATGTATCTATCCTACTGTTGATGGATTTGGGGGCTTTAGCATTTTTTTTCTTGCTACCATGAGCTTCTCTGTTGATGTCTACAGTTGTACATGCTCTGTGGTTTCTCTCCGCCGCTTAGGAGTGGAATGACTGGATTATAGGGTACATACCTGTTCAACTTTACCTTATAATGCCTAGATGTTATACAATTTGTAGCACTGGTTTGCTCTCACACCTGCAGTGGAAAAGACTGTTTCTTTTTATAGGCCACACTTCCCAAGAGTCAGCTTTAAATGACCTTATCTCATCAGAGGGGCAATGATTGGAATCAGTCACTTCTAAATTAAATGCTTGAGAGTAGAAAACTGACAGCTTGAGTAAATCTTTTTGGCAAGTGGGTACATTTAAAATAAATTCTACAATTATAAACCTTGAGAGAGTTTAATTAAAGTTTAGAGGAGATTATAGCACAAATGTTTAGGAACTAAAATTCCCCTTTCATGTCCAATACCAATTAATTCTTCTCTTCCATTTCTAATTTATCAAACTAATTCTACTGCATTGATAGTGCTGCTACAAATTTCCATTTGGTGGTTATTTTAAACCCAAGTGGATACATTTACTAAGCAGTAAACTTATGAAAATGAAGCACACTTGGCTCTTTGTATTAATCAATGGGATTCGTAAGCCCATAGTGACTTGGGAGATAGATAGTTTGAATCTCTTGAAAGAGAATAACCTTCAGTTGAAACAAATAAAAATAGTACGTTTATCAAGAAGGGCATGATCTATTTCCTTGTCTTCCTTACAAGAACACATTATGTTTTAAAATTTATAGTCAAATTTAGGGTAGATGCCATGTATGTTTAGAAGAATTTGGGAAATTTTTCTTCTCAAAATTGTGCTCTATACATTTTTGAGACAAATAGGCATATTAACGGTGACTTGCAAGGAAAAATTGTAGAATTCAAAATTTTAGTTTTCTTTATTAGATGTTGGTGAGAATATTTTTTATTGGATCTTACTGTCTATTTAGCTATTCACGCTCATCATTCACATGCTTTGGTTGAATTTAAAAAGGTTTGCTCTTCTCACCTTTTATCTGACTGTATCTTTTCTTGGTTTGTGAGAGGAAGATGAGGGGCTGGAAGGAAAGGAGGGAGGAAAAAGATAGAAAGGCAGATGGGGGAGAGGCAGCATAGGGGTCAGTGATAAGAAATTGCCATCCCTTCCAGAAAAGCTTCTCATCACAAGCCGATTAGCTTCTAATCACAAGCTAAAAGTAGAAAATATCCCCAACCTGTGTGTGAGTTTACTTTTCCCTAGAGGAGAGACAGGAGTCAGAATTATTTTTTATATATATCTTAACCCAAGTTTCCTAGAAAAAAAAGTCTGAGGCAAACCCGACATGCCAGTTGCTTTACTGGGCTTACATTTCAGGGGCAGCAAGAGTAAAGGGAAGGGTAGCAGTGTATGAAGAGCACTTGCAAGGTAGTGTGCTACTCCACTGGTTACATCCTATTGGTAACACAGCCTGTTTCTTGGTTACACAGGATAGTTCTGGAAAGGCCATTTGGAATCTCTTATTTTAAAAAACATCCATTGGGTTTGAAGGGTAGGCTGGGAAAGGAATTTGACATCTAATTATCACCTCCTGCTTTTCAAGGGTTAATACTTTTCCTCCGGGGCATTGACCAGGCCAGTTGTATTAGTCATCTTTGTGTTACTACAGAATACCTGCAGCAGCTAACTTATAAAGAGAAAAACCTTATTTAGTGCACAGATTTAGTGGTTTAAAGTCCAAGATTGAGCAGAGGGCCCCATTTTCTTGGTCTCTGGTGGCAGTGGTGGATGGTGGCACATCATGGCAGGAGTACGTGTAGGAGCAAGCTGTCACATCTCCATTTGGAGCAGAGGGGTCCTAAAATGCCCTTTGAGGGTATGTCCCTGATGACTTAAGTACCTCCCATTAGGCCCAGTCTTAAAGGTCCATAGCCTCTCCCAATACTGCTACCCTGGTTACCGAATATATGGACCTCTGGGGGATGCTCAGTTTCCAAACCATATCACCAACCTCCTCTGAACAGCCTTTGGAAAAGTTAGATCCCGTGTCCCATACTGATGGCTCCTCTAAACCTGGAAGTGATGGGAAAAGCCAGAGTCTCTGTGGGTCAGGCCAGTGTATGCTTGGACTTGGCCTCTGTCCCACATCAGGAAGAAATTCGAAACAACTAGCAGTTTAACAAGAGAGAAGCTGATTGTGCAGCATGTGGCTGGCTATATGAGTGGATTGCCTCAGTGGGCTGATCTGGTTCAGTTACTATACTGTGGACCACTTCTGTGGGGGAGGCTGGAGTGGCTCCTTAAGTGGCCTTGAGAGTACTCTAGTTAACTCACTAATTATCTCAGGAAAATCTGTATCAGAATTCAGAATGCCTCTTTTCTGCACAACCACCACTTAGAAATGTGTTTCTGCAAGTTTTTATGGGCTGATTCTTTCTTCTGCAGGGGAGAGAGTTGGAATAATGGAGGCAGAAGACAGATGAATAGCGAATGAGCCATGGAGAGCATAAATTTAATTTTTAATGGAAGTGCATGTCTCTCATATTGGAGATATTCTTGGATAGGAGGAAACATTCAGGGAACAGAGAGATGGGGATAAAGCTGAGATTGGATAAGTCTCAAAAACTGACTATAATAGTATACGCCAATAAAGTAGAGGCCGATATGGCTTAAACTGCCAGCACAGCCAGGGAGCTTATTGGGTGAGAGTCCTTGCATGATAGGCAGATGAGGTTCTGGGTGCTGGTGTGAAATCTGGCAGGACCATTCACAATTCCTCCCTGGCAGATACCATAGACATGGGAACAGGACCTAGACCTCACAACTGTAGGCAAGTGAGAGAGAACTCCAGGTAAAATTCCAGTAGTTAGCTGAGTAATAGTGTGTGTTAGTAGAGAAAGAAAAGAACAAGGATGCCCATGAACTGAGTCAAATATTAGGTTAAAGATTGCAGGGAAGAGGGAAAATAAGACTATCCCTCAGGGCATCATTGAGGCATACTGCACACTGGGCATGCTTATGAAATTGGGTTTTTAAAACCAAACAGCATGAGAAAAAAGCAGGGGGAAATGATTTAAAATATGCATATTATTTTTTGTTGCTTGAAAAATTTTCTCAAATATGTTACAGAAAGTTAACAGTTTGTTTTGAGGAAGGTTGTCTTTGCAAATCTTTAAAAAAATAAGTACTGCAGATCTCAATGAAATGAGAATTCCTCTTTGGAGTCTGTGCTACTGAGATTTGTTTAAAAAAAGTACCCATCCTCTTCCTTTTCAGTTTTGCCTATTGTATGAAAAGATGATTTTCTTACCTGCTCTGAAAATATTTGATATGAAAAAATTCATCATCTCCATCAGCTATTTTCATTTTACTCTAAATTATTGTGCCTTTCAAAGGTAAGAATTTTGCTTACATGTAAACCCCATGGAAGCATAGGGCCAAATACTTTTTAAAGCCCTTTTCACCAATCATAAAACACATTAGTTATACAGTATTTTTGTTTTTTACTTAATTTAATTTATTGTTTGAATTATATTAATTGTGTTGAAGACACTAAAGATTTCCTGTCTTTTACAGGAAACCTTCCTGAAGAAAGCATTATTGTGGCTGGGCGTGGTGGTGCACTCTTGTTATCCCAGTACTTGGGAGGCTGAGACTGGAGGATCTGGATTCGCGGCCAGCCTCTGCTATTTAGTGAGCCCTCTGCAACTTAGTGAGACCCTGTTTCAAAATAAAGAATAAAAAAATAGGACTGGGGGTGTAGCCCGGAGGTAGAATGCCCTTGGGTTCAATTCCTGGTACTGCAAAAAAAAAAAAAAAGCATTATTGTCACTTTTGCTTTTTTTAAGACATTATTTCCATTCTGACTAAATTGAAACTGAATTACCTGTCAAAAGTTTGATTAGAACTCAGATTTTGTGACAATGGACTTCCATATTTGTGCCCAGTTCCCGTGTTTCTCCCTTCCACATGTTCCCTATTTTCATTCTAGCAGAAGTCTCTTTTAAAAGTTTTCCATTTCTAGTGTCTGCTTCTCTGCACTTTTAAGCAGCACATCTTCCTCTGGCAGCTGTTTTGTTCTGCTCTAGTGCCTTCTTCATCTTCTATCTTTTTCCCTCTCAGATCACAGCCAGTCACAGGCAGAGAAACTTAGAAACCAACAGAGTGGCAAAACAGAGCAGCTGTCAGGGGAGCGGAGCTTGGCATTGGGGAGATGGAGTGGGAAACTCAAATAAACCAGCTGATGTGTTTCTGCAGGTGAGAACATTTGGCCTAGAAATGGTGAGGTGTGCAACTAATTCTTGAGATTGACAAGTCTATTTAGCTTTATAGGGTAGACTCCAGCTCTGACATTCTTCTCTTCCCCACTCACCTTCATGGACATTAGTGAAGGAAATGTGTCCAGTAAAGAAATGCTTTAGACAAGACTTGGAGATGATTCGTAATTAGAATATTTTTTATTTATCCATTATGTCAAATTGAAAGGATGGGTAAAGGTTATAATTAGGTCCTTTTAAACCCCTGCCTCTAAGTCGTGAAGTCTTTTGCCTTACTGTGTCATTTGATTGAGTCCTATGAGATCCTCATTCCTTCAGATGCTTTAAGCTTCAACAGTCTCATTCTGTGTCTTTTCTCCCATGCACACTTAGAGAAGTTCTATTTATTCATTGGGATTTCAGCCAGAATCCCTTAGCATAATTCAGATTTCCCTCACCAGTCTTTTTCTTCTATGTAGTCGTATTTGCTTCAGTCAAGGATGCCACACAGCAAGTTCCTCCTGACTGTAGTTTTTGCATTAATTTTATGCATTAGTGGCATTTCTATGGAGTATTATAGTGTTATTGATTATCAGAGTAGCAGGGGTCGGGGTCCATCCTGCTCAGTTACAGATGATGTATCTGAGTCCCAGAGAGGAAAAATGTCATATCCATTACTTCCGGCTTGCTAGGGCAGAGAAGGGTTAAGGAAGACCAGCACATATTTCACTACACTCCTGTCCTTCATTGTTCTGAAAGACAGTTTTTGCCTTCCATTTGCAATGTATTGAAATGTACATTTCACAAAGAAATGCACATTTATTATTTCAATTGATAAAATAGCCTTTTAAAAATATTGAATAAATTGTTAATATTCAGTTGTGACATTAACCTTAGAGAAAAATTAACAGAAATTACAGGGCATAGAATCAAAAGACCCAATGTTTATACCTTTTTTCTTTTGTTTCTGAGTTAGGAGTAAGAAAGATGGAATGAATACTTTTGTTTACACTTTTATTCATTTATTCATTACCATTTACAAGTTTTGATTGTCTACTATGTAGCAAATAGTGTGTTAAATTCTGTGCAGATATGAGGATAATTTCTCCTGGAAAAGTCCATGGCCAAATGGGGTAAGCCAGGTATGTGTATATCCACAAATATAGGACAGTAACAGGGCAACCAATATGATAATAAAAGCAGGTCTAGAGTCCTATGAAAACATGGAAGAAGAGAAATGAACTATCTGGAGAGCTTCACTGAGGAGATGCCATTGAAACTGTGTCCTTAAGATTGTGCAGACAGTTACCAGATGGTAAAGAGGGCTGGGTATAAGGAAGAATCTTAGGCAAAGGAAATGAAATCGTTTCTGCAAAGGCAAATGGTTCTGAGAAAGAACAAAATATTTGAGTGTGAAAGCAGAAGATGTGAGCTGAGGAATGGAGGGAGACAGGGCTGAAAGGAGATTGTCATCAGCTCACCAAGGAGCCTGAATATGACTCTAAAGAGCTTAGTCCCTATTTAGGTACACAGAAGCAGGGGCTTTGAGTAATTCACCATTATATCCACAATGTTAGAATGATACTCGAATAGGGATGTATTACTCTAACAAAAAAGGTTCTACAAGGTAATTTTATTAGAGTTAAGGAAAATAAAAAGTTTTCAGACTAGCTCATTTAATAGATTATGGGTCTGAGTTGAAAGATTAATGATTAATTTCTTGGCCTGTTTGGGATGCTATAACAAAGTACTATTGACTGAGGGTTTGATATGAGAAATCTATTTTTCATAGTTCTGTCAGTTGGGAAACCTAAGATCAAGGCACAAGCCATTTTTGGGTCTGGTGAGGCCCTGTTCCTCACAGATAGCACCTTCTAGCTATGTCCTCACATGGTGTAAAGGGACATCAGTCTTCTTTAGGTCTCTTTTATAAGGACACTAATCTCATTGATGAAGACTCTGCCCACATAAGTTATTCATCTCTCAAAAGACCCGACCTCCTGAAATCAGCATCTTGTGGATTAGGTTTTCAACATTTGAATTTGGGGGACACATTCATAACTCAGCAGTTGAGATGAAGGAAATTTGAAAGATTTAAAAAGTAAAATTGACAGGACTGGGCATCTGACTGGATGAGGTTGGTGCTGGTGGGGGTGGTGTCAAGGAAGATTCCAAGGAATCTAACATGAAAATTCAGGTAATTGAGGGTGTTGGAAACTAAAGTAGGAGCAAGAGAAGAATTTGAGGGGAAGGTAAAGAGAAGTTTTAGAATAAAAATCCCCATGCCATGTGTGGTGGCGCACGCTTGTAATCCCAGTACTTGGGAGGCGGAGACCGTAGGATCCGGGTTCTCGGCCAGCCTCAGCTACTTAGTGAGGCCCTCCGCAACTTCGTGAGACCTGATTTCAAAATAAAGGATAAAAAATAGGGCCGGGGGCATAGCGCGGAGGTAGAATGCCCCTGTGTTCAATCCCTGGTACCGCAAAAAAAAAAAAAAAAAAAAAAAAGAAAACGCATATCTGGAGTTCAGATGGAATGGGTTTGGAAATGATCCTGTCAGAGCCACAGATGTGACCTCTGAAGCTGTGGGACTGGTGGGTCAGGTCCCTTAGAATGAAGAGAACTGAAGATAAAATTCTGGAGTCACCATGACATTTTTACAGAATATGATAAGTATCAGGCTAAAAAATGTCATAAACGATACCTGCTTAACATTTGTTATTTATCCATTCAGCAAATACTTAGTCACCCTCTAAATTCCAGACACTATAATAGACACTAGAGATACAAAGATGTAAAACACATTGCTAGGCTCTCAGAGAGATTATAGTCTAAGGAAGACATGTAAGAGAAAGAGGCAGAAGTTTGTATGGTAGGTGCTGTTGAGTGTTATGATAGATGTAGGCCAAGGTAGAACTAACTGGAAAGGGACATGTAACATAAGAGTTTATGGATGATGGTCTTGAGAGTGGGAATAGAGTTAGGGTGTTTCCTAGCTAGTGATAAGAGCTGAGCTTAGTCTTATGTTATTATCCAGGTGAAAGTAAAGGGTGGTGTGTGTGTGTGTGTGTGTGTGTGTGTGTGTGTGTGTATGTGTGTGTGTGTGTGTAAAAGAAGTGAAGAGACTGATTCTAGGATACTTCTCCCTTTTCCTTTTTTAAGGCCTAACTCTTCTGGGGAAGAAGGACAGATGTTCTTTTCCTAATTGCCTATGACGTTGGTCCCTCTCTATGTCTGATTACCTGTAGGGAAGCCTTTTTTTTCTAGCTAACACCTGCTGGTCATGGAGAGAGTCTGTGTGGCAGGCATCTGAATGCTCACTCTTTCATGTGGCATATGGTGTGGGGTTTTTGAGGAGTCCCACTGTACCTCTGTAGTATGCAGAACCCTTCTTCTTGAGGGTCCCTTGAGGACTGAGGGCAGTATGGCAGTGTGTAAGGCAAGCAAATTGTTCATCAGACATGAATTATCCCAGGGCATTAATGATTCATGCATTCTTCATGTGGCTTATACTATACCACTATTATTTTACTCCATGAATGTTTGGTATGGTTCACAGGTAAAACTTACTATTCACTACATCTGTTAAAAAGGTAGAAAATCTTGAGTTGGTTAAAATTACTCACAAAATACTCTGAGGCATCCATAGGCCAACAAATGTTGCTGTAGAATAAATGTGTGCTCTCTTAAGTAAATCCACTTATAAAAATACTGAAAAAATAAGTCAGGAATTAAGTGATGATTCAGTTTTAGTACTTGTAGTCTCATGTTTATATTAATAAATTTGTATACAAGAGAAAGTTGCAGTTCTAGACAAAGTCGTACTAACACATGTCATGAAATGTTTGTGGTTAGAACGTTTTCTTATTGGAAAATATGCAGAAAAAATCACAAATTCATGTTTTATGAGATATACAACCACTAGAGGTAAAGCTCATTACCAAACTGATAAAACACATTTGGTTAGGTAGAAGTTCTAGATTTAAGACTTACTACTAAGAAGCAGAAATGGTAATCAGGTGGGCTGTGGTGTCATACTGCCTTGGTGTGAGTCCCAGATCTGTGTTCTGCTAATGGGGTGATCTTAGCCAAGTTCTTTACTCATTCTTTTTTCTTATTTTTTATTAGTGCATTATAACTATACACAATAATGTGATTCATTGTGATGTATTCATACATATACAACACATACAATTTGGTTTCATTCCCCTGTAACCCCCCAATCCCCTTTCCTTTTTCTTCCTCTTCCCGGTTCCCTTCCACTTCTCTACTGGTCTCTCTTATATTTTCACGAGGTCCCTTTTCTTTCCTCTTTTCTCTCTAGCTTCCACATATGAAATAAAACACTCAACTTTCTGAGTCTGGCTAATCTCACTTAATATAATGATCATCCAGTTCCATCCATTTTCTTGAAAATGACATAATTTCATTCATTCTTCTTTATGACTGAATAATACTCTGTTATACATATATGTATATATATATATATATTTATATATATATATAAAATCACATTATCTTTTCACATTCATCTGTTGGTTCTATAACTTGTTTATTGTGAATTGTGCTGCATGCATGGGTATGCATGTATCATTTATAGTATACTGACTTGAATTCTTTGGATAAAAACCAAGGAGTGTATAGCTGAGTCATATGGTGTTTCCACTCCTAGTCTTTTAAGGCAACTCCATACTGATTTTCATAGTGGTCGTACTAATGTACAGTCCCACCAACAGTGTGTGAGTGTTCCTTTTCCCCCAAATCTTCACTGACATTTATTATTTGCATTGCTGATGATTGCCATCCTAACTAGAGTGATATGAAATATCAATTAGTTTTCATTTGCAATTCCTTGATTGCTAAAGATAGTGAACACATTTTCATATATTTGTTGGCCATTTGTACTCTTATTTTGAGAAATGTTTGTTTAGTTCATTTGCCCATTTATTGATTGGGTTATTTACTTATTTATTTATTTGGTGTTAAATTTGTTCTTTATGTATTCTGCATGCCAATACTCCTTATTCATTCTTGAACTCAAATTCCTAATCTTTAAAATGAGGAGGAGAGTAATACTATCTATCTCATAGCTCTGTTATAGGGTATTAAATGAGATAATCCATGTTTGATGTCTAATATAGAGCCTGGCACATAATAAGCACTCAGTCAAAGTTAGTTACCACTAATTCAGCTTAAAGTATTTGTCATCATAAAGTATTATAATCATGGGCCAGATTTTGCTTATATGTAGCTTTATTATAGAGAATGAATTTCCTTGAGCAATTATTTTCAAATCCATAAAGCTGGGCAAATTGATTCAAATAGGAGAGAACAAATGAGTTACTAATGTACCAGTAAATGTATAAACACTCATTTTATTTTTTAAAGCACAGAAATGATGGTACTAGACACTGAACAAATGAAAATGCTTAGTTGAAGAGAAAGACGAGGCTCTGCCTCACCACTGGTTGGGAATAATGAGTAGTAAAAGGTGGCATTAGAGAGTGGGAATGGGTTACTTAGACCTTACAGTTTTTTCAAGGGTCAGCCATTATCACTTATCAAAGAAAAGAACTATTCAGGCTGCCTTTCTAGTAGTACCTATGCATATAAATATATGTGTATGCTATTCTATGCAGCTTTTTGTTTTTCATAGCACTATTACTAAAATATTCTTGCCCTGAGGAGCATGTCTTATCTCCAGTGAAGAGATGAGGGGGAAAAATGCTAAGAGATTATTAGCTAACACATTAAAGTCCCATAACACAAATGGAGAGGGTTTGAAATCTCAAAATGTAATAGAGCTTCTTCTTTGAATATATTAAAACCCACTACCATTTGTTCCTGGGATAGGAGTCAAATTAAGTGAAGTTAATCAAATGGCACTGTAGCTCAAATATTCTGTATGCTTTAAAGTAAACGAGAAATTGGTAGATAAAAGGGAAGGGGCATGTACCCTTGGATTGTTGGTATGTATTTTTGCATAGCAAGTGCTCACTAGATGTTTGAGAAGGAATCAATAAATTAAAGGAAAATGACTTGGAAATCCTATAGGGGGTAGGTTTCAAATGCTGGGCTTTGTTGAAATACACTCTTCATCTTCACTTTCTTAAAAGTGACAAAATCTACTGCTTTTCTGGACTTTGCTATAGTGGGCCAGAATATATACTGCAGCAATTACACAGGGTTGTATAATTGAAAAGACTCAGAAGACTGCACAACGTATACTTTCATAAGTCTTTAACAAAGACAACACAAAACAGCTGAAAGAGAAAGAAAGCACAGCAAATACTGGGGAGAGCTGAGAATCCAGGTGCATCTTTCCAGGTCCTCTCTCAGTTTCTGGGTTACAATCCATTAATATATATAAAGCTGTGATGGTTAGATGTAGAATGTCCCCTGAAGAGCTCATATATTCATGGTCAGAGCTGATGTAATTAAGTCATGAGGGTTGTAATCTCATCAGTAGATAAATCCATTGTAATGGATTTGGTAACCTAAGCCAGTGGGGTGTGGCTGAAAAACGTGGGTCCCTGGAGGTGTGGCCATAGGGACTGTGCTTGTGTCTTTGAATTCCCTTGCTTGCTGGCTGGATCTCTTGCTTCCTGCTTCTGTGATATGAGAGCAGAGTCCTTGCTGTCCCTCTCTTTGCTTCCCACCATCATACCTTGAGATCCACAGACCCCAACTGCATATGGACTGAACCCGAAGTCTCAAAAAACTGTGAACAAATAAATCTTCCTTCCTCTAAGTTGTGTGGTCAGTTGCTTTGGATTACAGCAGTGAGAATGTTGACCGAGACAGAAGCCAAGTGGTAAGGCTTGGATCTGCAATATTCCCCAGTGGCCCATGTATGAAAGGCTTCATCCCTGGCATTATGCTTTTGGGAGGTGGTGGATTGTTTAAGAGGTCGGATCTAGTGGAAGGTATCCTGTCATTGGGGGTATCCCATCATTGGGACCCCAGACCCTTCTTGCTTCCTGGCCACAAGGTGAGCAATTGTGTTCCACTGTGCACTTCTGCCATGATGTGCTGCCTCATCACGGGCCCGCAGACCAACAGGTGAATCATGAACTGAAGGCTCCAAAACTGTGAGCCAAAGTAACCCCTTTCTCTTTATGAGTTGATTGTCTCAGGTGTTTGTCATAATGACAGGAAGCTGGAACTTCAGTGGCACAATCAGTGCACGGTACTTATAAGACAGTGATGGAAAGCTGACTAACACAACAAGATAAATGTTGACTGAGGGATCTTTTATATCCCACTGGTGGCATAGCTGAAATTAGGCCATGTTACCAAGTAAACCAAGTATACATCAGTCTACAAATGTTCAGTAAACAGTGTAGACAAGTTGGTATAAAGTGCTTCCAGGGGACTTTTGAACTTTAAAGAGCACATCATAAGCATTGGTTAATGTATATCACCCCTGTCTTGGTCAGAGGTCAGATCCATGCTTTCACAAGTCCTTGGGAATAAGCATAGAGCTGTTGCAGATGAACTGCAGGTTAACTCCATCTTTGCACATACACATGAAAGGGAAAGATTAAAAATTAAACAAAACAAAAAGTGGATAAAATATACCATGGTTTGTCCAATTTAATCAGACCCCAGAAAAGTCCAGACAGAATGAATCCATTTACTGGTAAGTTTTTATTTCTCTTTAAAAAAAAATTAACTATGAAACAGTGTAAAGAGCTCTCCATCTAATTAAATGTCTGGCAAGTTAATGTGGATAGAGAAATCTGCAATCTTTTGACACTTTGGAGTGAAACTGCAATTCTAGGCAGAAGTCCAATTTCATTTTGTTCTATATAGGTACTATAGAGATAGAGGACATGAGGAGTCAGTCCCCAGGCAACCAATGTTATAGTGGGAAGCAGGACAAAGCAATTTTTCCTTATTGCTCTCAGCTTGATCTGCGGGAGCCTTCATGATTCTGTAGCCAAGCTGCTACCCAAAACCTGGTCTCCAGCGATGGCTCTACCACTTAGACATGTGTTTTACCTTGGGCAAGTTACTTGAGTCCTCTGAACAAGTTTTCTTATATAAAAATAGAGACTATGATACTAACCACATAAGGATATTGTAAGAATTAAATGCGACAATCTACAAAAAATATGTACAACATATGGAGACCTTAATTATAATTCCAGAATGTCTTTGTCAGAAAGAAGGGGGTTAATTTTTGTCCTTGCAGTGATAATCTAACTATCAAAGTCCTAAGCAGCCAGTCCTTTTACAATTATGTAGTTCAGTGCCTGGTGCTCTACTCTTCTGAACATGGGACCCCCTCACCTGGTTCTCTCAGACACAAAACCCCAATATATTTTTCTTGTATACTGCTCCATAACTAAACCAACTTGACGTACTGTATTAGTTTCTCATTGTTGTTGTTACCGCAAACATGGTGACTCAAAACAACACAAATTTATTCTCTTATGGTTCTGAAGGTGAAAAGTCTGAAGTCAGTTTCACAAGGCGTCAGAAGGCTGGTTCCCTCTGATGAAACCCTCTCTCTCTGAAGGGAGAATCCATTCCCTAGCCTTCTTCAGCTTCTGTGGCTGCCTGTATTCCTTGGCTTCTGACCTCTCCTACATCTTCAAAGTGCATCTCTCCACCTTCTGCTCCCATCATCATATCATCTACTCTGACTTGGATCCCTTCTCTTCTAAGGACCTTTGTGATTATATAGAGCCTACCGGGATAATCCAGGATAATTTCCATATTTCCAGATCCTTAACATGATCACATCTACAAAATTCCTTTTGCTAGACAAGATAAAAATTCACAGGTTCTAGGAATTAGGACATGAGGGATTATTATTCAGCCCATACATTATTATATTTGATTCTCCTATTGGAATGAAGTAGGCTGTCTCCTTTTGGGGTGTCCAACTGTGGCATAAAGAGGTTAAGTGACTCAATGGCAGTGTTACTAGTTATAGTGCAGAACTAGTAAGCTCTCATTTTATGTTTTGTAAATTTAGGAAGACTTGATTGAAACATGTGACTAGTTAGTAACAATATTACTTTTCATAGTACTTTACAGTTTATAAAATAGCTGGTAACAAACCATCTTATTTAGTTCTTATGAGTTAGATTTTATTTATAAAATTTAAGTCATTTTTTCAACATTTTTATTGAGCTTCTACACTAAGCCAGACCCTGTGCAAAGTGAAGGGGAATCATGCCATAGAGACTGATAAAGGCAAGATCCTTCCTGTTGTGTAGTTTATATTCTATTAAGGGAGATGCACAAAACACAATAAATTAAATAACTGCAAATCATGATTTGATGCTGCAGAATAATGGATGATAGCAGGGAATGGAAGCTCAGAGTGGAGAACTGACACAATAGGAAATGGAGGAACCAAGTCTTGAGTTCATCTTTTGAAAACTTTTATTTCATGATCTTAGAGTTTTGCATATGTAAAAAGAACTCTGCATACATAGCAATTTTTATTTATATTTTCCTGAAACATAAGAGTCTGCTCAATGGGAACCACTGTTCTCATGGCTTATGATTCAGACAATTTTTATTAATAATCATCAGTGTAGTTGGTTCCCTGGTGATGCCTGTGCTGCCAGCTTCTTGCTTTCTGTTTAATGCTGAGTGGACTGGGTTAGCATCAGAGTAAGTCTTTATTTTTCTTCTTCTATGCACGCACTCAATAGTGTGTACCTGTCAAGAAGATCCACAATAAATTACTGACATAATGCTCATGTAAGTAAATTTTTATGAATTGTGTTTTCAGAATGATTTATTGCAGCTCTGCACCTTTTGGTGTGACATATTTTATCCACATTTAAAATTTAAAAAAAGTGGGAATGAAACTGTGGCAGAAGCTGCAGATCATTCGGCTAAGATGCTAATTTCTAGTAAGTTCTTGAATGCACTCTGTTTTTTGAACAGGTCTTAGGATGAGCACTAGGTGAGATCTTTGTGACTGGGAAGGATGCTTATGGTGGTGATTAACTGCTTCTGTTGAGATGAGGCTGCACATAGTTAACAGATGTTTCTCCACCCATTGTGGGCACAGCTCTGGTGGTCTTGGGCATATAATCAGTACTCACTGCAGAACATTGCTTTGTTTGTTCTTTTGTCTTTTTCCTATTTTGTTTTGCAAAAAGCTGCCACTTTTCTGAGGGTTTCTCTATCTTGGTCTGTTTAAAAGCTATATTCAGTAAATACATACTGAGAACAGCAAGTGCAATAGTGACCTACATGACCTCAGGCAAAATCAGAAAAGACAACTACTTATGTTATGCAAAATCAGGATCCCAGGACAAGTAGGGCCATTTCTGGCATTGGCTGGTGGCTTAACAATGTCTGGGTATTGAGTACATCTGTGTCTCTATGGTTTTCTTGCTTTTCTCCTCATTGAGGCAAGATAGCTACAGTAGCTCCAGGCACCTTGGCAAAGGCAATAAACTCCTCCATTCCTGTATCATATGAAAGAGGAAAATCTTCTCCAGACCCTTCTTTCTTCCCCTGTAAGCCATGACTAATTCTTTAGTATTTTTTCTTTTTTCTTTTCTTTTCTTTTTTCTTTTCTTTTCTTCTCTCTCTGTCTTTCTCTCTCTCTTTTTCTTTCTTTCTGGTATTGGAGATTGAACCCAGGGGCATTCTACCTCTGAGCTATACCCCCAGCCCTATTTCTTTTTTTATTCTTTACAGGGTCTCACTAATTTGTGGAGGGCCTCACTAAGTAGCTGAGGCTGGCTGTGAACCAGTAATCCTCTGGTCTCAGCCTCCAAAGTACTGGGATTACAAGCATGTGCCATCATGCCCAGCTAGTATATTTCTTGATAAGTGAATGAAAGGATTTAAATTTTTACTTAAATTTGCTTTGTGTTAAAATGTGATACTGTTCTGTGACATAACCACATGGATTATGGTCTCTGAACTTTTTTCTTTATATTGTCTCATTGTTTTCTAAGTCTCCTAAGTGTTTCTATCCCAAGTAAGTGGCAGGTTTTCTGGGGGGCAGGTGATGTATTTTGTACTTCATTTGTATCTTCCATGTTACTAAGCATAGTGTTCCTTACCTTGTTAATAGTTTATTTTGATTTATTAGCTTTTTACTCTAAGATACTAAGAAAGAATGATTACTTTCTTCATTCTAGGATTTTGGGGATGGTTAATATAATATATTTTGCCTGAATAAATATTTGGAAACAAAAATAAACCAAAAGTCCCTTGAAAAACCTTTACATATTAAGCCATTGTAGATATGCAGAGAAAGATTTAGCACACAAAGAAAGTAGATTTCTCTAGAAGTTAACATACTTATTAGGAGAAAGCCATATCTGAAAGGTGAACATTAGCCATTAAGGATGAATACTTCTTCCTTAAATATTCCATTTTCTTTCAAGGGGTAGTTTTCATGTTGGGAAATTTGCTTCAATATAACCTTGACTGAAAAATATTGGACTACAGCATGAAAGCATATAAAAGGGTCAGCAATATAGCAGAAAAAGTATTTAGATTCCAAAAGGGAATTGCAAATTATTTACTGTGTTCTGATTTTGCTTAAGAAGAAGTTTAAAATTAATATTAAGGCATTTCTTTTCTCTGAGAGTAATTAGAGGAGGGAATAGACTATCAGGAGGGGTGATTGAAGGAGGCAATATGTGTAAATTGAAGAAAGAGTACACAAAGTGTACTGAATACCCTGGGTAGATTTGCAGAATTTTCAGCATTTCTTGCCAAATGTCATGAGGATGGACAAAGCATATGGGAAGTAATTTTAATCACATGTTTCTATGCATTGGGGAAAAATTAGGAACATTATTTCCCTAACACAGCTTGAAAGCGACTATTGACCAACACATACTAAAATTTAATCTTCATCATTACTTGGGAAAAAAATTCGTAGTAGATATTAGATTTTTTAGTGCTTCCATAATACACTTCACGGCATCTCAGAATGTACCCTCCCAACCTGCCAAGATGAAATGATGTGTACATCAAATTTATTTTAAAATAATAACCTTATGAGGTGTAAAACAGTCCCAATGAATTACCTGGAAAACTTTTTTTTTTCAGAGACATAGATAGAAATTAGGAAAGTAGGAAATACATATTTAAGGGAGAATGTGGGCCACCCCCAAAGTGAGAGAAACACTTCTGAGAGTTCAGGGCTCTTATGCATAGGGGACTTTCGTGAGGGGTGGTCAGGAGGAGGTATGTGAGGATGATCCCAGTCCAGTGGTCACAGGGTGATGTAAGGTGTGTCAGTCAATCTTGGTCATCTTCCAGGTCCTGACCTTCACTGTCTTATCAGTAAGTATCCAATTTGTTTAAACTATTCAAGGACAGAGGAGATTGCCCTCTTGAGTAGTGCTCAAGGAGATTACTCTTTTGTGTGACCTACCTGGAACCCTTTTCAAGAAGATAAGAGACAAAACTTTTTAGAAGTACACAAAGCTTTTATTCAACACCTGGAATGCCAAGAAAATGCTAGAAGAGTTTAAGTATGACAACATCTACAACAGCCCTAAGAAGTCATATAAAAACACAACCTTGGGCCATTTTGCTGCTCTGTGTTGCTAGCAACATCTTTGCCAGAGGCCTCTGGGCCACACTGCTGCTACAGTGAGCTCTCTCAAGGCAATCAGTCTTCAGGATAAAGTGGAGGAAATTGCATCTTCCCCATGTTTACTATAGAAAAATTAATCAGATTCTCTATCAGAATTTCCCCAAAATGTCCCCTAAGTTGTTTCCCAAAGGGAATATCATATGCGGTCAATCAGGTTGGAGATGTGCCTACTGCAATGCATTCAAGACACTGAGAAAGAAATCTGACTTCAAATAACATGGGGTCTTCCAAACTTTCGAAACCCCAGTAAAATGGTATCTACCCATAAAACTGGAGCTTTGAGTCTGGAACAGTCTCTTGAGAGATGCTGCTTTACTTAATGTTTATTCTTATTATTACACCCTTAGTAGAACTGTTCCCTAAAACTTTCTGAACAAATCTGGAGGTCAAGAAAGTTTTAAGATCATGAGAAACTGCTTAAAACTCCAAAGCTTACAATAGATATGAGTCATGCTGTGAGATTGATATTCATAATTATATTTAATAGATCCCTTTTATTTCTAGTTTTCAGAGATATTTTTAATGGAAATAGTTGTTTTACCAAAATTTTTTTATTAAACCAACTGATTTCATTTATATTGGTACATATGCTATTATTAAAGTATACCTGCATTTTTGTGATAATACTTGGTTATTTTTATTCATCAGTTATACCAGTATTTTCCTTAGGATTTTGATGCCCATGTGGACTAGAGTCGTGGCTGACCATGGTGTGACCACTATAGTAGAGCTGAGAAGTCACTCTGCGGAAAACATTCCTGTTTTTATAAGATATTTGATTTATGATGGCCTCCCATGTAAGATTATATGACTATATAAATGGCTAAACCATAACCATAGGCCCCTTTATTTTTCTTTTTTTGGGTTTTGCACTGGGGACTCTACTGAGTTCCAAATGAACTGGATCCTTTTCTGTAGGGGTCTCTACCCAGTGCCATGAAAGGGCCTGGTGGACTGGCAGAAGCCTGCTCTAGAGTACCGGGCCTCTCCCACGTGGCAGTAACTCAGCATATTAATGGCAAAGATGGCACTGGCGGACTCGGAGGGAGGTCCCGCAGATAGCCCACCCTAGCCTCAGGAGGGCTATGATAGGTGGTTACCTCCTTCTGTGCTCACAGACGACAGGTGCATCTACCTATGATAGGTTACAGGGGGGCGTGGTGCCACACCCTACTGATTGCGAATTTCCTGTATTGCCTCTACTATAAAAGAGAGATTTGGCTTTCTAATAAACGAGATCTTGCCAGACAAATCTCCCGGTCTGAGGTATGTGGTTTTTCGGGCCGTCGGCGCCCATTTTTCCCTGTCAGTTCGCGTCACTCTTGGGCGGGACCGAAGACTTTTCCAATATTTTTTAATGCTCAGAATTTGTTGCCTTGACATGGGGATTATTTGTTTCTTTGTGGCTTTAAATAATTCAACAGGCAAATTCTCTTGTTTAGAAAACATTTAAAAAAGCAATTCCCCCCAATTTTTAAAACCTTTTTCACTTCTGGAGTCATTTAGTTATTCATATTTTCCCAGAAATAGCAGAACTTTACCTAAATCAGTGGTTTTCAACGTAGAGTTTCCAGACCAGCAGCATCAAAATCACCTGGAAACTTGTTAGAAATGGGATTTTGGAGGTGTACCACCATAGACCTGCTGAGTCAGTGACTCATATTTGAATGAGGTCTGTCAGTGATTATGATAATAGGTTAAAGTTCTAGATCTTTTATTCTCTTTCTAGTTCTTATTTTTTGGGCTTTTTAATGTTTAGATTATTAAAACTTTATTTTTCTTGACTTCTCAAATAACATCTCTTGGGCTTATTCATCAACTGGCTATATTGCCTGATGCTATACATGAGAATAATACCAACATTAAATAGTTTAATTAAAAATAACAAAGGCGTTAAAGTGATTTTTCTATCAGCATAGTAATTCAGATCTGTAAAATTTCTAGCTTTGAAACAAGGGTTTTTCTCTCTCATCTTTTTAGTTCTAATGTCTGGGACACAGGTGAATAAATCCCGATACTCTGGAGCGTGCAATGTAGAATTACCCACGGGGAAGCAACTTACTTGTAAATCGCTGCCTACTGTTTGGAGAGCCTTTACTTATTTTCTATTTGGGATTATATTTTTGGAACATTGTTTTTTCATACTGTCCACTATATCTTAACTTGAATGTCAGTCACACAGGCTTGCCATAGTACCTCCGTTCTGCTGATGTTGAGAATGCTTGCTGTTTTTGTGGTGTCCCTGACCCCAGGCACACACCAGATGAGTTCGTGGGATGTGACATAGCCTGCATTTTAAGTCAGATCCTCCCTAACACACCTCTATCCAAATTTGATAAACGTGGAGTTAGCTTTCTTTCTTTTTTTTCAGTATGATACACTAAGAAGGAAAATGATCAATAATCAGCAGCTTAACTATACAGACTCCTGCATCTGTTTTCAATGAATTGATTGTGGTTTTTAACTTCATTTTTTCCACTATATAGTTTTCCTTAGGATTCTTTAGTTATTTATTTTCTAACTTCATGAGATGGACAAACACCCAGTTTATAAACTCTCTTTTTCTATTTATATTGCTTGGCATCTTTCTCTTATCCTTCTATGGTCATTGCATTTCAGTATTTTTACTGTTTTAATGAATTTTTCTTTAAAATTCATGTCCCATTGCATCTTAAACTTAAAAAGAGCATAGTTTTATTGAGATATAATTTTCATACTAGGCAGTCTTCCCATTTAAAGTCAATTCAATGATTTTTAATATATTCCCAGTTGGTGCATCCTAAGATTTCTGGGTACTCGTTATAATGTTAGTTTTCCAGAAAAAAATTATTTTTTGCTTTTCTTTATGGCCTTTTTTGTCATTTATTGGTGCATTGTAATTATACATCTTGATACACATCAGGGTAGCAGCATCATACATGCACACATTGCTCATTTAGCCCTCCCTCAAATCCCAACCCATTCCTTCCCCCTTCCCTCCCTTTCGTGCTCCGCATACTGATTGAGTCTTATAAGTCTGTGTATATACCTCATGCGCTATTGTGTGTTTCCCTCCACCCCCCTCCCAACTCCCTCAGCCAGGTCACCTTCTTTGTTCATCTAAAGTTTTCTTCTTCTTTGTCAGGAGTCCCTTCTAAGTCCCATTCTATCTAGCTTCCACGTATTAGGGGGGACATCAGACTTTTCACTCTTAGTGACTTACTAATCTCACTTAGCATAATGTTCTCCAGTTCTCTCCATTTCTCCCTGCAAATGATATAATTTTGTTATTCTTTGTGGCCGCGTAAAATTTCATTGTGTACATATCCTATAGTTTTGTGATCCATTTATCTGTCGACGGACACCTTGGCTGGTTCCAAATTTTGGCAATTGTGAATTGTGCAGCTATAAACATAGATATACATGCATTAGTCTGGTAGTTTGGTTTCAGTCCTTTTGGGTAGATGCCTAGAAGTGGTATTTCTGGGTCATATGGTAGGTTCATTCCCATTCTTCTGAGGATCCTCCACACTGTTTTCCACAGTAGTTGCACTAATTTGCAATCCCACCAACAGTGTAGTAGAGTTCCTACTTCTCCACATCCTCGCCAGCATTTGTCGTTGTTTGTGTTTTTAATGATTACCATTCTAATTAGGGTTAGGTGAAATATTAGGGTAGTTTTGATTTGCATCTCTCTGATTGCTAATGAAGTTGAACATTTTTTCATACATTTATGGGCCATTTATATTTCTTCTTCTGTGAAGGGTCTATTTACTTCACTTGCTCATTTTTTGATTGGGTTATTTGTTTTTTTAGTGGTGATTTTTTAAAGTTCTCTGTATATTCTAGATATGAGTGCTCTATCAGATGAGCAGCTGGCAAAAATCTCCCATTCTGTCAGCTCTCTGTTGAGGTTCTTGATTGTCTTCTTTGCTGCACAAAAGCTCTTTAGTTTAATGCAGTCCCACGTATTGATCCTCATTTTAGTTTCCTGTGCCATTGGGGTCTTGTTGAGGAAGTCTTTACCTGTGCCTATGTGTTAAGTGTTGGGCCTATGCCCTCTTCGAGTAGCTGCAAGGTCTCTGGTCTGATTTCTAGGTCTTTGATCCATCTTGAATTGACTCTTGTATAAGGTGAGAAAGTGGGGTTTATTTCTATTTTTCTGCATATTGTTAGCCAGTTTTGTGAGCACAATTTGTTGAAGAGGCTATCCTTTTTCCAGTGGGTGTTTTTAGCTTCTTTGTCAAAAATCAATTGGCTGTAGGTGCGTGGGTTTATCTCGGAGTTTTCTATTCTGCTTCATTGGTCTATGTGTCTGCTTTTCTGCCAATACCATGCTGTTTTTATTACTATGGCTTTGTAGTATAGTTTGAAGCCAGATATTGTGAT
>PVJS01024343.1:0-28785 GCA_004027185.1 Glis glis
GTGTGTGTGTAAACCTCCGGTAAATGGGTAACTATGCATCAAGGGGATCTGATTTTTAAGACTGTATCTAGACTGTGTGTGTGTGTGTGTGTGTGTGTGTGTGTTACTTTGACTAGCTGAGTATGGTTACAAATTATTCAAAACCTTATTAGTCACACTAACAATTTGTATTTAGGCAAATATATCCCAATATAGATACTGTTAGTTCCTCTGAGCTTTTCCCTGGGTCTCTGCCATCCCCACACCTGCTTCTATTGTAGCAAACTAGCCAACATTCCCTTGGCCCAGCCCAGCCATCAGATTTTTTCATCCATTCACGGGCTGGCTGGATTCAGGCTAGAAATGCTGGTCTCCAGCTTTGACTCCAGGTGTGATACTAGAGGATCCACATAACTTCTCTAATCAACCTCAGTTCTTCATTTGAAAAAGGAGGGAAATTGGTATAGACTGGTGGTCCCCCACACAGAAAGTACATCCAAACTATCTAAGATGATTGTTAAGTGCAGATGCTCAGGTCTTCCTAATCTACTGAATTAGCAACTCTGGACTAAATAAAAAGAGTCTATATTTTTAATAAATTCCTATTGGATAGTAGTGCACAGTGATATTTGGGAACTAAAGGAATGATCCCCAAGGTTTTCTGCATATCCAACAATTATTCTAAGACCCCTTAGTATGACAGATTCTAATTCTCTTTACCCTGTATTTAAGTAATAAGACCTTGGGGTAAATGGCAGTTTCATATGTAAATAAGATTTGACCATCCCCTCACCTTTTCTGAGCAATACTATAGTAGTAACTTGTCTACTGAGTTTCTACAAGTAGAAGTGCTTATAAACAGTTTCGGTAGGAATGTTATTAAGTACCTCCTCTGTGGTTCCAGAGCTTAGCTGCATCTGAAATAGGCTAGCCACGCCTCTCTTGAGATTTTCTATGGCCACCGGCTCATCTGGATATGAGTAGAACTCCTTAATCTGAGGGAAAAAAGAGAAAAATAAATGAAGCAAAAATGCATCATCAACCAGATTTGGTTAAATAAATGGCCAGAAAGGTCAGGTTCTCACCTCTATTAATTCTGGGATAAAGTGATATGTACTACAAAGCTGTGATTTCTTTCTTGTGAAAAGAAGCTATTTAGATTTCTAAGAAGCTAGATCATCAGGATATGAAATTTAGAGAACTAATTGATGAAGGTTCTGAATATGATGGGCATTGAATAGAGAAGGAAAGACCAGTTTTATAGTCTGGGACTCCTGAGAAAACAAGGATTGTCTGAGGAAAAAACATTAGGAACATATTGCTTGAAACAAAACTAACTAGGGTTTAAAATAACAGCAAATAAAAAGGTTCACAGCAAGGAATGACAATTCCCATCCTTAAGACTCCTGAGGTGGCACGGCCCCCACAGTCTATGGCAAGAACCTAGCAATGGCCATAATGCCCCTGGGCCAAGCCCCGCAGGGGCACTGCTTTCCAGCGAGGTCACAAGTGCCTGGGGTAACAGGTGGGACACTTGATGTTGCTACGGCTGCACAGCCTGCCCCCGGCACTGCTTTGAGGTTCCTTTACCAGGCTGAAACTAGAAGGGTGACTGATCTGGCAGCAATAGTAAGTGACTTAGATTTGTTTTATTCTTGACATTTATAGCCACAGTATCTTTTGTCATTTTAATAAGTTAGCCCCTGTGTAAGAAATAGGATAAAAATACAAAGAGAATTTTCTGGGAAGCAACCTGTTGTTTTTCAGCCTATATTAACTCCCAATGCATGACAAGATTTAGAAGTAGAGGACAGATAAGTCTTCCCTGTAAAAATTCCCAAGGTCTATGATAATTATAGCTGAGCATTCCTACCAGAAATACCTGAATGTCTTCCTATTTATCTTTAAAAACAACCATAACTTTTCAAGTAAAATAGGAAGCCCAGTAATTATGCAATGAATAAAATTAGTATCAATTTGGATAATTCAGTCTACATAAAAATCCCTTATGCCTTAGAAGAGAATATTTTGCCCAAATTATCCAAATCTGTGCCTCAACTCTGTTTTTATTTCCTCCATATACTGTGCCTAGGTGACATATTTACTAGATACTTTATCTGGCAATCAATTTTCATCATTACACTGGGAAAACCTATAACTGTTGGAATAGTGTTTCTCCCTATAAATATTAGAATAGTGTTGTTTGTCCCGGTTAAAATGGAACTGGAATAATGACCTCAGTGTCTGAAAATCCGTGGTATCATATTCTCAAACAAATCACTGGCAATGTCTCAGACCCAAGATGAGTCTCTGATGATCTATATTGTAAAGTGGGTCTTCTTGCCTTTAGTAGTGACAGTGTCATTTCCTTTCCAAATTGGGGGGGGGTATGATATCTCCAGATAGCATGCCTATTAAAGGTTTATAACTGGATTGCTTAAAGTCCAGGAAAGTCAGAGGTGTTCACTCAGTGGCTTCAGTTTCCTTCCAGACTACAAAATGTGCCAATTTACAGAACCATTTATTAAGTTTCACCTAAAACTTCAGGAAACCCAGTTATCAGATTTAATCTTTTACTATGCAAAAAGTCAAGTGCTCTTCTATTCCTGACTCACGTCTATGGATTAAATTGTGATCTTGATCTCTAGCTGCTTAAAAAAACAATGCTCAAGCAGCCTGAAGAATGTAAACTATGAGACACATGAAAAAATTAATTCTATTAGTATTTATTATTTCCCTAGAACTAAAAAAGTGGGCAAGTTATTTCTTTTTTCTTTTGTACAACTACTACCTCTGGAGCCTAAATTCTGTTTCTTTAGAGCACACCAGTGATATCCAAAGAGAAGACAGTACTTGTATCCATATTAGCTAAGTGGTAAAATTATTATCTTAAAATAATAATAAAAAACTTTTAAATAATAAAAATTTAAATAATAAACCAAAACTCATGTGGCTGTCACAGCAATAATCTTAAATTCATGATTTCACAACAGGAACTGAGTAAGTTTTATTACATTCAGACCATAAAGCTGATTACTTCATTCAAGACTGAAATGAGTTCTGAATATCCAGAGCATAAGGCTCTTATCTGAATTCACAGTTTCCAGTTTCCAGAGAGGAGCAGCAGGCACAACCTGGTTACAAACCTAGCTTTAACCCAAGGAAACCAATTCTAGAGGAAGACTAGGGAGGTGGTCAGGAAGGGAGGCAGTGCCTCTTCTGGTCAAATTGGTATTTTCCCCTTGGAATCAACAGACATTGCTCATATTTTTTAATTAAGAAGAAGATGTCTGTCTGCATACTTTCCTTTGATTTATGTATTCTTTAAGAATAAGAGAAGGCAAAATTATATTGACTGGTCAAACAACAAAAATAAAAAGATCCGAGCAGACAGGTATTATTCATTGTATCTTCGTTATGTATTTAAGGCAGAGCATAGCTAGGAAAGGGCACACTGGAAAACAAACAAATGAAGAAACATATGAAGAACTTGAAAGCCATTAAGGTGAGTTTAAAGTGCCATGGTTCCTTTGGAGGTTTAGTGTGGGTACAGGAGCCATGCTCCCAGCTTCAAAGAGGAAATTAAAGTCTGGAGACAATGCAAAATAAGAGGCCAATTCAGCAGCCACATGGTTAATTTAATCACACCAGAAATGGAAATCTGGTGACTATCTAGTTAATTGGATTAGTGTTCAGGGCAAAGAAGAATTTGTGCTATAACTCGAGGCACCTTTTGCTTGTCAGTGCTAATCAATCCAACCAGTCAACTGTCACATTTCCAACTTAATTTATGATTTGTAGACAAAACTAGAGTTGTGCCCAAACACTTATGTAGGGGCAATGAGTGGTCATGGAGAAAAGAAAATGTGCAGTGAATATATATCTAAGTATTTTGATGAGTTCTCTTTTACAATATAAACATGGGGGCTTCAAATGGGGAAAAGAGAAAGACCTCTGGAAAGATGAAAATACTTGCTGATGACCATCCTTGAAATCACAGAAATTTCCAGTAAAACAATTTCAGTGTGGGGTAGAAAGTGCTCTACAGAAAAATTGCCCATCAGCAGTTTATCCCATCTTTGCATAATTTCTCTCATAGTAAGCTGAGATGACAGTTAAAGTAATGATCTTTCTGACAACAATGTATCCAAAAATTCCACTTGGCTCCTTAGTCTCCAGGGTTAACTCCCCCCTCCAACAAGTACTTTATTGTATAACTGAGAGATATGATGATGTACTTTAACCTGTGGCTATGGTAATCATCACCAATCACAGCTCCTCTAGAATTGGCACACTGACATCACTAAAATAATGATGTGGCAGCTCCACTCCAGCCTTTGTACAGTGATGGCACTGAGTTCTTCCATGCACGTAGTCAAAGACTTTGTACTCAGCTGCTAACAAAGGAGCAATATGATGACTGGTTGTCAATAAGATTATAAGTGCAATTAATAGCTTATGGACTCAAGTATTCTTGCCACATTGGAAGCTCAGAGATTGCATGTTGTTAACAAAGCTGAGTCATATGCAAATCAAGTAGGTGAACACAAACAGTAAAGAATGAAATAAGGAATACTACAAGTCAACCAAAGAGGCAGGCATTTTCCCAAATACTTCCCAGCTAGGAGAGTAGAACACTGAAGTTTGAGCACAGACTGTTTCGAATCCCAGCTTCACCACTTGCCATCTGTGTGACTTTAGGCAAATTGCTTTGCTTCTCTTAACCTCAATTCCTCAGCTATCACAAGAGGATGATAAAGCAGTACCTAGTTCCTAAGGCTGTCACTAAGATAAAAGACAGTATGTGTAATGTTTTCTGTGAGTGCCTGGTAGGTGCCCACTCTGTTTTAGCCATTATCAAGTAAAAAATAAGCAAAACCTTTCTCAAAGTCTACCTTATTTGTCTATCACTTTATTTTAAATAACCTTATTTGTCCATCCCTTTATTTTACAAACACTTATTGAATTCCCATTATGAGCAAGGTGCTGGATATACAAAGATAAAGATGTAATTGCTGCCAATGAGAAACTTACTCAGAATGTGGACAACAGACACATAGATTACAACACACTGTGATAAATGCTTTGATAGAAATAAGCTCAGGGGGCTTTGGGGTTTGGGAGGATGTTGGGAAAGGCTCTGTGGAACACCAAGTCAGTCAGTGCAAGGCATGGCCTTGGTACTGTGGGGAGGGAGGGAGAAGATGGGCATGGAGTGGAGGGGGAAGGGTTGGAATATAAAGAGGAATGGGAATTTTCTCTACCCCAAATCACAATCTAGCAATGAACACAAATGACAAAAGAGAAGTAATAAGCATCATGAGTGAGCTCCAAAGTGCCAAGCATGTTTTAGAGGGATGGTTACTTTCAACTGGCTGAGAGGGTGTGGACTTAATGAAAAAAAAAAAAAAACAAAAGAAAAAGTGCCTGTGAGCAAAACCTGAAAGAGAGTAAATATTTTGACAAGTAGAGAAGTAAGAAGAAGCAATCCTGAAGATGAGGATTCATATTTGATCATAGGAGAGATGATTATAGAAGACTCCTTCTTGTGAGTCCCTTTTTAATACTTTATACAAATAAAAATGTATATCCTGAGCAGCAATAAATGTTTGAACTTTCTATTTTAAAGTATTTGTTTTCATCTTTAATTGGAATATGGAAAATAACTATAATGTTTCCTTTCTGTTTTTTTCTGCTTTGGTGCCTAAACTTGAATTCTCATCTTCACTGACACATTTTTATGTATGTCAATGAAATATTTGTAACTTTCATAAACCCACACATACAATGCCTAATAATTCACTGAATTATTCTCAATTCCAAATACCTTGACTAGATTCAAACCATAAGTAATGCGTACTTACAGAATTTCCTGAGCAAATTCCCAAGTGGATATTATAGTGTTCATTCATTATTTTGCTATATTAAATGCTTTTCCAAGTCACAGTTTTCAAAGAATCTCTAAATATTTTTAAATCAACCCTCCTTTAAACATGCCATGCCCTTAAAAGCTTCAACTTTGTACTTTGGTCAGATAATTTATTTCCACTTATCCAAGTCATACCATTTCATTCGAACTTGCCTACTTTCCTGAATTCACCCAATTGTGCTGTGATGATTTGGTGTGTTATACTATCTTTGTAATTCTTCCTAATTTAATAAGGAATGCAATTCTTAATGATGCCTCTCGTCAATCAATAAATACTTGATTCTACTATAAAGATGTTCACAAAAGCAAGAAACAAATTGGTTAGAAAATATAAAAGAATTCAAGGCATTGATTTACTTTGGAAACATTTCATTTGTAATTTCTGTTTATTAGTTCTTGAAATAATTCCATTTACCATAAAAGTAGTGACAACATGATTACCTCAAAATAATATCTATTGAAAGGAAGAAAAATAGAAAGTTGGAGAAAAAAGATGTGGGACCCTCCCTTCTATTCCTTTACCTTTCCACGGATTAGATGAAGGAGCATAGGTCTTTGCAGAGCTTCAAAGTTTTCCTTTCCTATGATTTTAGGTGGATTTTTTCCTTTGAAGATGCTCTTCTCTCCTCTCTGCTGATTCACATTTTCGACATTTGCATCTGTTATCTAGAGTCATGGAAAGAAGCCTATTAGAAAAACTTCTCATGTCTGCCTCCATCAGTCTCTTAGAAAATAAAGTGATAAAGTAATAGACCAATTAAGGATGTAATTTTCCAATCTGTGATTCATAGGATCTTACCACTCACTTTAAAAGAATAGAGAAGGTATTAAAAATTTGATTTTAAATTAGGCAAAAATAACAATACTTAAAGAACACTGTAATTTCAGGTCAGCTATGGCTCTTTTATGTCATCGTCACCGTCTTCACTTGTTTTGAACAGCTGCTGTCAGCCTGGTCACCTCACTTTCTGTATTATTTTTCTGAAAGGACTCCTGCCCCATTCTACCTCATCTGTATATACATAAACTTAAAGGTAAATAGCCTACTTAATAAGATAAAATGTTTTCTGCAAAACAGTGTACTCTTCTATTGAGAAATAGCTTAGAGAAATGGATGATGACATTTTGATCCAACTTGAAAATACAACTATTAGAATCATCCAAAGAAAGATCACTTGGGAAATGTATTGCAATGAACCTTATTAGAAAGGATATCAGAAACTACTTGTTCCAAGTATTTGGTCCTTTAACCTGCAGAAGAATAACTGGCTTTACTAAAGGAATCTATTGCCTTTAGGGTTTGGAAAAGCATGTACGGAATCATCATATATTAAAGTTAAAAAAGGTCCTATAGACCATCTAATTCAACCTCCATTCTCAATACATGAATCCAAACCATAACTAACTGACCAAACACTGCCATGAAGGGTGGCCTTGCTTCCTTCTTCAGGAAGTGTACAGAATAGGTATACTCCCTTATTGGTAATTCTGTTAAATCAAGAAATGTAGACACCTCCTATCTATCTCCCCTTTCAGTTAGAGTAGTCTCAGTTGTTTTCACATGACATGGATTATAGATCTCTCACTGCCAGAGAACTCTAAGTGGACTCTGGTTTAATATTTCATATTAATATGATATACAGAACTGGGCATCATACTCCAGTTACTCACCAGTATATACCTGCTATTGCCTGCTTTTACAATTTGGAGAAAAAATAGATTTTTGGTCAGCAAAGACTCCAACACTGGGAATCCAGTACTTGTTTTCATGAAAGATAACAAACTAAATGGTTACATGATCAAGAGCAGAAAATATGTGCTATCCAATGATACATTTCTCACACTCTTTGCTGACTTCCCATCTTTGTTTATGGGAGTGGGGAGTTTTGCTTAGTTTGTTTTGTTTTTGGTAGGAAATGCTCACCGTGATTTGGATCAGTTGGTCATCATCACCATCAGGATTCCTCCACAGTAAGACGACTTCCACATTGGATGAGATTCGGTAGCCCACACTGTCTTGTAGTTTTCCTTTGACCCCATCAAGAAAAACCTCAGTGGAGTATGAGAGCTTGTACAGCCGGTCATTATTTAATGACAGACCAGTTGTGTGACCTGCATAAAGAGAGTGACATGAGTCAAGTTTTAATTGTAAGGCACTTGTCAGGCCAGGGAACCTGTTGTCTTACCATCAGTGAATTTCTCTAGCTCACTGGTGCTCTCTGGGAGCCTAGTAAGTATCTGCTGAATCAAAGACAGTTTCTCTTCTCCCTCTGTTGAGATCAGTGGCTTGAAAAACATAAACTAAGAAACGAACAAGCTCCCGTTTCGGAAAACCTTACTTTGTATGTCTAGTCAATTATCAGGTTATCCAAATATTGCCCTAGTTGAACAAAAAAAATTTTTTTAAATGCCATTGTATGATTTTAATTATGTGATTGTGAATTCAACTAGAGGTCCTGCCAGGAATCGCTTTAACAATTTAGCAAGAATCATTTGTAAAAACAAGAACCATCTGTAATTAACATTTTTTTTATTCGGTACTGGGGATTGAGCCCAGGGGTGTTCTACCTCTGAGTGACACCCCTAGGTCTTTTTATTTATTTATTTATTTATTTATTTATTTATTTATTTATTTATTGTGGTACCGGGGATTGAACGCAGGGGCATTCTACCTCCGCGCTACAACCCTAGCCTTATTTTTTATACTTTATTTTGAAACCGGGTCTCACGAAGTTGTGGAGGGCCTCACTAAGTAGAGAGAGAGAGAGAGAGAGAGAGAGCGAGCGAGCTGAGGCTGGCCTCGAATCCGGATCCTCCGGTCTCCGCCTCCCAAAGTACTGGGATTACAAGCGTGTGCCACCACGCCCGGCTCCTAGCCCTTTTTATTTTGAAACAGGGTATCACTAAATTGCTGAGGGCCTTGCTAAGTTGCTGAGGCTGGCCTCAGAATCTGGGATCCTGTCTCAGCCTACCAAGTACTAGGATTATAGGCTTATGCCACAATGCCCAGCAATTAACATTTTATAGTGCCAACAGTCGAATGACAACATAGTTGTAGGGGTCAGAGGACAGTTCTTTAATTTGGATAGTTTTTATATTAAAGGAATAGACCCCCAATATAATTTACTTTATTAACTTAATTAAATTTTTATACAAATATACATTTCAGTACTACTCATAAGTAAATTTAAATTATCTGTGCCTGAATAAAATGATGCTTTACTACATAAAATCTAAGCGTAGACTTAAGTTTGGCTAGGGGAAATTTATTTATTTATGTTTGTTTTTGTATGTGTGGTACTGGGGATCAAACCCAGGGCCTCATGCATGCTAGGCAAACACACTACTGCTGAGCTACATCCCCAGCCCCACTAGGGGCAATTTATCATCAATTAATATACAAGGTCACTATTGTGAGCCAAGAAAATTAACATATGGACATGTTCACACAGTTTCCAATTCAATTTAACATATACCCTTGAAATGTAAAGAAGTAGGATCATGTCTTTCCCAGGGATTACTTGAGGTTTTTGGTCATATATGTGTTTTTGTATATTTTTTATATATGGCTTTCTAGAGATAGTCAAGAAAGATTCAGTATAAGCTGTCCCTTGCACTAACAGGGTTACTTTGTCTAGTTAAGTATAACAGACAACCATCACTTTTCTCCCTGAAGAACTACGTGTATGGAGAAAAGGGCAGGGAAGAGATTGAGCTGACTAGATCTGAAGTGAGGCAACTGAAAAAGGAAATTAAAGTACTTCAAAAAGCCAAAAAACAAAGACAATCTCTGAAAAGTCTTTACTATCTACACAGTAACAAACTATTCCACTAGCTATATTATCTGCTAAAGCGCCTATGACCAGTGGAGAAAAATGGTCAAAATATATTGTCTCTAGGTTGTATGTACTGACACACACAAAAATCTAATGAAGTAGGCACTTGTATTATTCATTTTGCAGATGAGGAAACTGAGTAACACAGAGATTATACAATTTACCCAAAGTTACCCAGGTAATTAGGAGTGAAGACATGATTGGAACCCATGCCATCTGGCCCTGGAGTTCATGCTTTTGCTTATACTATACCCTCTGAAACTTTAAATTTTTTTCTATTCCTAGGAAGCGAGTCAGGAATGAATTAATGAATTCATTCATTCATTCAACAGGGATGTGCTGAGTTCCTATGAAGTTTACATGTAAATGACAATGAGATAGGCAGTAAAAAAAGGAACATATATAAGCAAATAATATACTGTGTCAGAAGTGCTAATGAAGAAAACTGAAGCAGGAAAGGGAATGGGGATGCTAAGGGAAAGACCTCTGGAAGGAGAAGGCTTTGAGCTAGCCACAGGGACATCTATGGGAACAGCATCGCCTCCCATATTCCCACTCCTACTCCTCATTCCCTTCCCAGAGGAAGTAGCAAGTTCAAAGGCCCTGAGTAGGGCTCATGCAGGTGTAATGCAGGCCGCAGGGAGGTCAAAGGGGCTGCAATTGAGTAAACAGACACAGGAGGAGATGAGGTCAAACTGGTGCCTATGGGTGTCAGGGAGACCTGAGGACACATTTGCATAGACTTGGAGCTTGACTCAGAGTGAGACAGGAAGCTGCTGGAGAGTTTTAGGTGGTGACCTTGTTTTAGGTTTCAGAGGACAAGGATTTTAATAGGAATCAAGAAGAGGCAGCTGAAGGAAGTGGGAAAGTGTGTATACACAGTAAGCATGTATACACAAACTGTGTCCAAATACCAAGTCAGGCAGAACCTGAGGTGTGAGATACAGAAGGCAGAGTCAGGGAACCTTGAAGGAGATGAAGTCTGTGACTCCCCTCTGCCTCCTGTGCATTTTAACTGGGGATTCTGCAGCAGGTTCAAACACTGGCTTTCTGGCTAGGAAAGATATTTTTGGGCAGGGAGGCCTTTTTTATGATATCTATCAAATTCAACATAGGACATAAGGAAATACGTGTTGTCTTATCTAATCCTCACAGCAGTTCTGAAAGGTAAGCAATACATAAGAGCTGACAGAAGCCAAGTCCAAATTCAACCCAATAAAGTAGATATAATGCAGAATTTGATAAATTTACTGAACCAAGTTTGGGGAGTACATGATGAAGGTGTCTTCTGATTAAAATAAGTATGGAAAATTTGTAGGAAGGTAATTTTTCTAAAATCCCAACACGTTCAAAACTATTGTGTGGTTAACTTCTTACTTTTACTCTACTGGTCAAAAAAAAAATATGAAAAGGAACAAACAGATCAGTTGTTGACTATGACTTGGAGGAAGCAGAGCACAGAAAGGAAAAGGCCTTCTTCCAAAGCATTGTCCAACTCTGTCCAACGGGCCTAAAATGCCCATTCTTTTGCCTAATGCTTAAAAAGTCTAAAATGTTTAAAAATTGTCTGATAATATTGTCCCTGTTATCCCTTCCTCTTTGGTAAGATCTGGCAACACCAGGCACTGGAGGCATGTAACTTTTATATTATTGACTTAATTTCTTTTTTTGGGTATTGTTCTTCAGAGTATGCAGATGGCTTTTATTTGGAACTGGTGTTCGATGAAACAAAAAATTGATGTGTCAGAAAGGAGTCAGTAGCTCTTCAATTTGCCTCTTTAAGTGTGTTTAGAATTTTTAAGTTACTAGACGGGCATGGTGGTGCACGCTTGTAATCCCAGTGCTTCGGAGGCTGAGATGGGAGGATCTGGGTTCATGGCCAGCCTCAGCTACATAGTGAGGCCCTCCGCAACTTAGTGAGACCCTGTTTCCAAATAAAGAATAAAAAATAGGGCTGGGGATGTAGCTTGGAGGTAGAAACGCCCCAGGGTTCAATCCTTGGTACCGAAAAAAAAAAAAAAGAATTTTTAAGTTATTGAAAAGCAACAAAACTCTTAGTTTTGAATGTTTTAAGAAATATTTTAAAATACTGTATTCATTTATAAAAGATGAGTATAATAGCACTGGTAATTGGCTTAAGCATGACTACACAGCAGAGGTACATTAAAGTAAGATTTGGAGAAATGTGCAGTGGTGATGAGGGTGAGCAGTAGTGGAGTTTAAAACCCAACAGAAAATTATAAGGCCAAAGGTAAAAGAAAAAAAAAGGAAGATTATAATGTAAATGGACTAAAAGGTAAGGGTAGGCGAGGCACTGGGAGAAGACTGGAAGCGAAGGAGCCGTTCGGGTTAGAGGTGACACTGTCAGAAAGTAAAAGGACTATATAAAGAAAACCCAAAGACATCACCAATAACAGGCCCGCCACTACAAAGTATAAGTAAGAAAAAGTAGGGCAAACTTGAAGTCTTCAGAAAGTTCTACTCAGCAAATCACACAGACCTTCCATTCTAATCTTAATCCTAACCCTCCCTTTCACTCACTCTCTTTTCATGTTCCAAACTGCCCTCAATCCACCCAGATTTTAGGATATACTAAACAGTTTTATTGGTAATTTAGAGAGGAGTTTTGAGGTGATGCATAGGATCCCAATGTTTAGAATGACCTAATTTTAAGGTAGTTTGCCAGTTAAATGTCAATTGTTACAAGGGTAAAGAATCTATCATCAAGCCGGGTGTGGTGACGCACACTTGCAATCCCAGTTCTTGGGAGGCTGAGACAGGAGGATCACAGGCCAAAGTCAGCTTCAGCAACTTAATGAGATCCTGTTTCAAAAAAAGAAAGAAAAATAGGGCTGGAGGTAGAGCTCAGAGGTAGAATCCCCCTGGGTTCAATTCCTAGTTCCACAGACACACAAAATCTATAATCAAATAATGATACTATATTACCACAAGTCATTTCATCCAGGTAGAAAGAACTAAGTCTTGCATTTTTCATGTATGATACTGGGCATAAGCAATAAACACCATGCAGCTAATGAAGCTTAAGGTACGTAGCAACGAGTACAAATATCTTTTTTCAGCAGCCATAGCCAAAAGTAATTTATTTTGTAATCTTTTCTCAAAGAGGCTTCTAAGTTGCATAAACTTCAGGTTCTAAAAATTTGGATTTGCCACTGAGCTTGTACACAACAAACTGTCACGTTCTAAACCATATTTTCCTTATGCACTATTTCTCTCTCTCTCTGTGTAAGTCCTTTAAAAGCACATTTTCAATTCCTAGTTTACAGAATGGGAAAAAAGAGAAGTTCACAATAACTGCTATATTACTATTATTTTTCTCAAAATCATCATGATATTATGTTTTACATTATGGCACTTATATCACTCATATTTCAAATACTCAAGAGTTTATTTGGCAGATAATAAAATAGTATGTTCTCTATATAACAATTCTCAGACATGATTTACAAATCTTTATTTTTTCTCATTAAAATTCTTTTCATCCAAGTAAGGACTGTCTTTAAATACCATTTTTAAAACTGGTGAAAATATTATCTTCAGTTCAAGAACCTACAGTGTGATTTTCTTAGGTGAAATAATTTAGATTTAGACCTTCTACTCTTTGCTCCAATAATACAGTTTGCCTTTTTCTCTCATGTGAAAAATTTTCACATTAAAAATCTGGACACAAATTTTACTTTATGATCAAAAGTCACATTTATCCCAAGTAGGTATTTAATGTTTCTAAGTGAATTGTTTTGTATCAGTTATTTAGAGTACATAGTTTTAAAAATTGGGTCCTATGGTGCTAAGCTGTTAGATCAACTGGTTTTTAAAACAGTGTATCTTCTTAAAAGGCTCTAAAAAAGTGCTAATTTTATACAGGGCAACATTCAGAAATTCAAGTTTACAATGTAGCTGATTTAAAATAAGATTCCATATTACTACATTTTATACAGCCCTTGGAAAACATTCCTCTTAAAATGTTTTTTCTCTTGCTTTTTCTGAGGATATCAATTCATTTATTTTCTTTTAAATCAATTTCATCTTAAAATAGAAACCATAACTAACAACACTATTTTCCCAAAGGTAATAAGTTTCATTTCTTAAATCTACAGCATGTAGTTTTATTTTCTTTAATTCACCAGCCCTAATTATTCTATCACTTTTGAATGGCAGTGGAATTAAAATACATGCTTTACCATTTCATTCATAATTCCTTGGAAAATCAAATGCTTTTCTCATTGGGTCTAATTCTTGATGTCACATTGCTAAGCAACTAGAAGGAAATTTAAGAACAGGAGTTTTTAAATCCTCTTTTACAATTCAAATGAAGGAGTTGCATTCAGTGTGACCAAGAGCAGTGTGTAACAATAGCTGGCATCTTCCCCCTTTAAAAAGTAGACCAAGAATGAGAAATTGAAGCAAAACACACTGATCTGAGGAACTGAAATAAAAGGAAAATAGAGGTAAAATTTTGAATTTGGTTTTCATTTCAACCTAGCATGCTTTTGCAAACATTCCAAAGTTACACAGTTTTGAAGATGATTAAGTACTCTTTCACTAACACACACATTTCACACGAACACACCATTTCCCCCAAGACTGAAATTAAAGTTTAGCATAAAGCAACACAAACTTACCTTTAACAGAAGCTGAATATGAGGAAAAGAAGCAGAGAAAAAGCACAGCAAGAAGAATCATATTGAGTAGCTACTCTCTACTGCATCCAGTCCCCAGCTTGGAGTCACCGAGAATTGGACTCTTCTGATGGCCGCCAGCAAGGGAGTGACCCTCCTCAGAACCTGGGACAATAATGTTTATCTCTGGGGAAAGGTCAGATTCCAAACTCCAAAATCAGGACCTAAGTTCACTGAAAGGCTCATTATTAATGATTAAACATAGGTGGGCTGTAATTTTCAGTCTTAATTTTTTTCACTCATTAAGGTAAAGGAAAAAAGCTTTTACTTTTGAGACCTAAAGCAAGCCATCTACTTTCCTATAAATGAGAAGCACTGAGGGATATTCCAAGAAAACAGTGCTGATGCATTTCTGTTCAATACATAATTATCACCCCACCTACAAGAGTAACTGCCTGTCTTCACATTTTGCCACCTTATGTGGGAGGGTGGCAAGGGTTCTCAAACTCAGATAAACCTAAATTTAATTATATTTCTTATAAGGTCATTTTTTAATTTTTTGGTCTATTTTTGTATATCATTATAAAAACACTCTGAATTTTAGAATTTAAATTTAGACTAAATCATACCACCACTAATTACTTTAAAATAATATTAAAACAGAACTTTCATTCCTGAATGATTCTCCTTATGTGAAACTGTAATGAATTGGAGCAAATCAGAACTGTCCATCATTAATGGGCTGGTAGGCCAACTGAGTCTATCATAGTAAACTCTATCTGTATGTATGGCAAGAAACACTTGTCTGAGTCCCCAGACTGACTGGCTGGAGTCCCGTGCTTTCTGAATTCCATTTCTAGGAAGAGATTCGGAGGGAAAATCCCAGTTCTCAGAAACTTTGCTATAGAATATTGATTAGAAAAGTTCTCTAGAATTAAAGTGTTTACCCTAGTATGGCTAAGGCCATACAATCAACACTTGTTCCTGGAAACTCCCATGAAAGAGACTTGATATGAACAAACCCTACTAAAATGAAGTGGCACGAGGACGCATGGGGGGCATGCTTTGACAAAGAGGGAGAAAAAGTGCTGGTGAAGGGTTATTTGAATTTACTTGAAAATACTTATGGCCATGACTCAGTATAAAATGCTCTCAAATTTATTCTGGTTCCTCTACGACCCTTTTTGAGAATCCTAACCTTGAGTTTAAATATTTTTAGACAGCTTAGGTAAAAGAAGATTTAATAGGGCCACAAAATGAAATATAATAATCTCCAAAGCTAAGCATATTTACTCTTGAAGAATATTTTCATGTAAAGGATTGAAAGATGAAAGTTACTTGTTTTCATCATCTATTAAGAGTAGGACTCTATCATCAGTTTTACATAACAAATCATGGCTAAGTATCTAACGAACGTAAATTGTTTGGTTAGGATTGTCACCTTAAAGTTTCAAATATGAAGTTTTCCTGGGGTTAACCAGAAAAAGAAAAAGTAGCTTTGTTGGAAAAAAATAAGGATTTATGAATAGTAGAGATTATGAATGCAAGGTAATGTGAAAGTGCTCTTTTCTTTCCATTTGAATTTATTTCTAGATGTTTCTACAATTTCTGTATTACATACATAGGGATATGAAACCATAATAGTTACTTAAACTTCACTTATACATTTATTTAAATTAAGGACTAGGTTGCATCTTATTTGACTCTATAAGAGCTATCTTTTGTATTTTCAATTTTGAGACAGTTAAATACACTTAAAGTTTGTGGTTAGAGTATGTGGTACATGATACGTGTCTCCTCGGGTAAAGTACTATTCGTTGTCAGGTGTTTACCAGAGTCCAACCAATAAAAGGCATATCACTATTGCCTAATAAAATAACTGCTGTTTCATTTGAGCATTTGATTTCCACTGGAAAGCTTCTGTGAGTCACTGTATTAAGTAGTCATTTCAACATAGGATATTCAAATAGGCTGCTTCTGTTGATTATAAATAACATCACCCTTTCATAGTTGGCTTATAACATATTCTTTTTACACAGACATTTGAGAAGAGACTTCTTGTGATTGTTTCACCAAGATGATATAAGAATGCCCAAACTTTCTTTCTTTTTGTAACGTGCTTTTATTGGTACACTGGAGTCTTATATCACGGTGAGTATCAATTTGATGTTAACATACATGCACACAGCTTTTAGTGTCCCCCCCACCTCCCCCGCACCTGTATGAAGTACCAAGAATGATGTTGATTTATTCTGACATGTATATATTGTTTATGATAGTAATTCCACTGATTCACTTCTTTCTTGCCCTTCCCCTTCCCTTGTACCACTTCCCTTGCCCCACTGAGGGTTCTCCATTATCAACCGGAGTCCCTTGTGTGTCCCCACTACTCCCTAGGTTGCACATATTAATGAAAACATAAAACCCTTATTCAATGATTCTGTGTACCAGAGAAGACACATTCTCTTCTGTTGCTCTGTTAACCAAGCAAAGCAAACGCTGTACAATATAAGTGGGAGGTAGCTCCTAAAACCCACCGGCTATTTTACATGGCATGTGAAGCAGGGCAGAAGCACAGCACAGTATAAAAATAAGAGTTTGCCATTTATGGAACAATTACTATGTGTAATACACTATGTTAAGTGCTATATATATATATATATATATATATATATATATATTATATATATATTATTTTTATTATATTATTTTATATATTATGTATATATTATTTTGCCATTTATGGAACAATTACTATGCATAATACACTATGTTAAGTGCTATATATAATATATATATTAAGCACGCCCAGCTGTGCTTTATATTTTTATAGTATATCATCACAATAATCATCTTACATATTAGAAAAATTAAGCTCAGAGCCAGGCGTGGTGGCACACGCTTGTAATCCCATTACTTGGGAGGCTGAGCAGGAGGATCGCAGGTTTGCCGCCAGCCTCAGCTACTTAGTGAGGCCCTCTGCAACTTAGTGAGACCCTGTTTCCAAATAAAGAATAAAAAATAGGACTGGGGGTGTAGCTCGGAGGTAGAATGCCCCTGGGTTCAATTCCCAGTACGACAAAAAAAAAAAAAAAAAAAAAAAAGCTCAGAAAATTTAGTAGAGTGCTTTAAGGAATATAGAAAACTAAACCTTAAAATTTAGATCCAATATTCTTCTTTGCTTAAAACATCAAAAGTGGGAAGTGAGAAAAATTAATTTCTCATGAATGCCATGAAAATGCTGTTAACTGGGAATGTCTTTTAGTAACCCTATCACAATTTTATATGGATGCTAATGGAGATGTTCCAGGCTGAAAATATAGGTGAAAATTTGATCTGTGTTAGTCAGGACAAAACCAAGTAATACATTTTAAAACAATGCTATTGCCATGAAATTCCTTTGGCATTACATGACACTGAAATATTTGCTGTACTACCGTTTTGCCTTAATAAATAAGGACACCATGCAACAAAGATGGATGACTGATTCCAAAGTACATTTATGTTCCTGTTGAGTATCACAGGTTGTTAACAGGAGTTAACTTACTTTCCTAGATTAGAAGATAAATGAACTTTACCCCACTAAAGGTTGAAAGGAAATGTATTACCCTACTAGATATAGAAGTCAGAATGTATGATAGCTATATGAGACGAAAAAGTCTATTGATAGCATTAGAACACTTTGCTCTGTTCTTAGAAAGAAGTATGACATTGTTAAAAAAATTGTCTAGGAAGACACTTCAAATTATCCCTAAAAGATCATAATGGTTTAAAGTCTAATAGCAGGATTTTCAATTCAATAAGGAACTTGGGATTTTGAAGGGATCCCAAAATACATTTTTTGTTAGGTTAAGAATATTCTTACTTGGGAGGTTGAGACAAAGATCGCTGGTTCAAAGCCAGCCTCAGCAACTTAGCGAGGTTCTCAGCAATCTAGTGAGACCCTGTTTCCAAATAAGAAGTAAAATCAGGCTGGGGGGTAGCTTGGAGGTACAATGCCTCTGGGTTCAATCCCCAGTACCAAAAAAAAAAAAAAAGAAGAATATTCTTATAATGTGGTGAGCTCTTTCATACCAAGGCAAAAATCATAGGAGAATAAACACACTATTTTAACAGGCATTGTTTAAGAATTTTGTTTGAGAAAATAAAGACTCATTAAATTCCTTGCCTTAACAAAAGTGAACTTGAGACTTATGGATGAGACATTCAGAATCTAAGATTCTAAAAATGATAGTCACTTTTTTTTCTCAAAATAGACTTATGAAGCACACTTGACTCCCTCATATACACACATATCACACATGTTTGACAAGAACCAAAAAAACCTTATGCATCATATTAGTCAACCTAAGAGGATTTTAACTTAACTTAATTATCTTTGTCCGCGCAAAAAAGAAGTGCTAGCACTTTAAGAAGAGAAGTGATGGTCCGCACATTCAGTAGGCTACTATAAAAAGAATTACATTTTAAATTTTATTGAAATAATTTCATTGGACTTTTTGAAAAGAAATTTCAGAGTCAAATAAAATATGAAATATAAATATAATTTTCTTTTAAGATTGTATATGATCTAACACAATTATGCTTATGGGCTAATTACTAATATATAGGTATAAAATATGAGTTTATTAGAAGTAAAACCAGAAGCCAATTATTTTTAAGTAACTACCAAAATGAGAAGTTACAAAATATTAAAGAACAGTTAAGAAATATGGAGGATGGAGCATGAGTGACATGACAGCAGAATTTGTGACTATTTAAAGAATTTCTCAGAATAATTGAAAAGTACTAGACACTAAGTAGCTGCTATAACAAATAAATGGCTTTAAACAATATATTTATTGTCTTATCATCCTGGAAGACAGAAATCTAACAGTGGTTTCAGTGGGCCAAAGTCAAGGTGCTGGCAGGGTGAATTTCTTTCTGGATACTTTAGGGAAGAATCTGTTTCCTCGCCCTTTCAAACTTTTAGAAGTTGCCTGCACTCCTTGGCTCCCGGCCTCCTTTCTCCATCCAGTAAGAGTAGATTGAGTTCTTCTCACATCATATCACTCTGACCACCTCTCTGTCTTCCTCTTCCACTTTACAAATACATTTGATTATACTAGGTCCACCTGGATAATTCAGGATAATATTTCTAACCTCAGGTCAGTTGATTAGCAATCTTAATTTCATCTGCAACTTTAACACAGATATTCACAGGTTCTGGGGATTAAGGCATGGACATCTTTGGGGAGCCATTTTTTTCTACCCACCACAGACACAAATCTAAAGATTAAGAGGCTCACTAAACTCAAGCAGGATAGTTAAGAAGAAACTCGCATGTAAACACATCATAATTAAAGTGTAGAATACCAAACAGAAAGGGAAGATATTTAAAGGAGCCAGATAGAGAAGAGAAACAGACAACTGCTAATTTATTGGTAGCAATAATGCAAGTTAGATGATATCATAAGGGTGAAGTGTCTATTTAGTTCAGTTGCCCATTTCTTGATTGGGTTGTTCTTTTTTAGAGTTGAGTCTTTTAAGTATTTTGTATATTCTAGATATTAATCCTCTATCAGAGGGATAGCTGGCAAAGATCTTCTTCTATTCTGTGGGCTCTCTCTTTAGACTCTTGATGGTTTCCTCTGATGAGCAAAGCTTTTTAGTTTAATACCATCCCATTTTTTAATTCTTGTTTTAATTTCCTGAGCTATGGGGGTTTTATTGAGGAAGTTTCTGCCTGTGCCTATGTGTTCTACTCAGCAATAAACAACAGGATAATGTCATTTCCTGAAAATGCGTGGACCTGGAGAACATTGTTAGGTGAGATTAGCCTGTCACAGAAAGTGAAGGGTCATATGTTTTCTCTCATATGCAGAAGCTAGGGAGTAATGGGGATACCAGAGGGACTTCAAATAATGGAGAAGAAACTTAAGTGGAGCCAGGGAGGTAGTCTAGGGGAAAGGGGGGGATCAATGAAGGAATCACTTCCACTGACATTATGTACATATGTGAAAATACCAATGTCAATCTCAATACCCTGTATGGGGAGAGGAATGGGGAGGGAGCCAGGGGAAAGCCCACCAAGTGCTGTATGCATGTATGTCACTATCACTATGAACTACATTATCATGTAAGACTATAATGCACCAATAAAAGCTTAAAAAAAAAGAAAAAATCTACTTCAATCAGAAAAAAAAACTGGAATCTGAGATGCAAGAAGAAATGTAGAATAAAGAAAGTGCTAGGCCGGGCGTGGTGGCGCACACTTGTAATCCCAGTACTTTGGGAGGCGGAGACCGGAAGATCCGGGTTCGCGGCCAGCCTCAGCTCTCTCTCTCCCAGTCTCTCTCTCTCCCTGTCTCTCTCTACTTAGTGAGGCCCTCCGCAACTTTGTGAGACCCGGTTTCAAAATAAAGTATAAAAAAAAATAGGGCCGGGGGTGTAGCACGGAGGTAGAACGTCCCTGGGTTCAATCCCTGGTACCGCAAAAAAAAAAAAAGTGTTAAATAATGTGGGGAAACACAATGACTCTTTAAACCTTACAAATAATGACTTTTGGGATTGAGCCTAACTTAAAAGAACACAAGAACGAAAAAAAATTATGTCACATCATTTTGTGGTATAGTGAAATTTGGATATTATAGTGTTTGTTCAATGACACATATTCAATAAATTATGGTTCATCAATTCAACACACAGCTATTTAAAGTAATATATACAAATATGTTTATACATGTTTACCATATCCTGAGAGCAGACTAAATAGCAGATACAGATACAGTCTCAGGTCATTTCTTGTTTAAACATAGATACATAATATGAGCATAGAAAAAGGATAAGAAGAAAAGTAACTGAAAATACTAATAATTATTAGCTCTGAGAGATGGATGTATGGTTTGTGTTTGTATTTTCTCTTTTCCTCTTATTTAGTTTCTCACTGTATTACTTCAAAAATAGATTTTGTTTATAAACAATTTTAGATTTACAGAAAACTGCTAAGATAGTATATATTCCCCATACAGTCTGTGCCCAATTACCCTATTGTTAATATAGTGTGGTAGATTTTAATATTAATAAAACAATGCTGACATATTAATTACGTATTTCATTTAGGTTACCACTAATCCTCTTTTCTTCTGTCCAAGATCTCATCCAGGATACAACATTACTTCTAGCTGTCATGTCTCCGTAGGCATCTCTTGGCTGTCACAGCTTTGAACATACTGGTCAGTATTTTCTAAGATGATCATCTATTGGAATTTGGGGATATTTTTCTTGTGATTTGACTGGGGATATAGGTTTGGGGGAGGATGACTACAGAGGTAAAGTACCATTTTTATCACATCATTCCTATGACCCATATCAATGTGATTTATCACTATGGTGACCTTGAGCACCTGGCTGAGCAGTGTCATCAGGTTTCACCATGTAAAGTTATTCCCTTTTTTTGTGTGTGTGGTACCGGGGATTGAACCCAGGGGCATTCTACCTCTGAGCTACACCCCCGGCCCTATTTTTTATCCTTTATTGTGAAACCTGGTCTCATGAAGTTGCGGAGGGCCTCACTAAGTAGCTGATGCTGGCCGCAAACCCGGATCCTCCGGTCTCCGCCTCCCAAGTACTGGGATTACAAGCGTGCGCCACCACGCCCGGCAGTTATTCCCTTTTCACCCTCTTTCTCCATACTGTACTCTTTGAAGGAAGTGGCATATGCAGCTCATGCTCAGGGAATGGGGAGTTATATTTCTCCTCCTTAAGCATGGAATAGATACATAGATTATATGGAATTCTTCTGTATGAGAGATCTCTCTTCTCTTTCCCATTCATTTACTTAATCATTGACATCAGTATGAATTTAAGGATATTTATTTTTAGCATATATGCTAATCTACTTCATTTAACTTGTTGCTACAATTATTTGATTTTTAGCCATTGAGAATTGTTTTGATTTGGCTTCTGTATTCCATTGACATATGACAATGTGTTTGTTTCAGTTTTGTTTTTTTTTCTTTTTTTGTATTCCTATGCTGCCAGTTCGTCTTATGTATTTTCTATTCCAAACCTAGGATTGGTCATTTCTTCAAGGATTTCTGGTTCCTTTTATTGAAGAATGTCACTACAAACCAAGATCTGGGTATTAGGTATACTCTAGGTGTATCCATGCTTTCTACAATACTGAGTTTCCAATCCATAAATACATAATACTCATTTATTTAGATCTTATTGTTTCTTTCATCAATGTTTAGTAGCTTTCCTCATATGAATTTTGTAAAAATTGCGTTTGATTTTGTATTAGATAGCTTTCTGTCACTGTGACATGTACCCTAGAAAAACAACTTAAAGGAGGAAAAATTGTTTTGGCTCAGTGTCAGAGGTCTCAGACCATGGTTAGATGGCTCCATTGCTTTGGACCTGAGGTCAGGCAGAACGTCATGGCAAAAGGGTGTGGTGGAGAAAAGCTGCTCAGGTCAGGATAGCTGGGAAGCAGAGAGAGAGAGAGAGAAAAGGGCCAGGGAGAAGAAATACCCTTCTACAGCACGCACCTAGTGACCTACTTCCTCTAAAGGGTCCCACCACCTACCTACTGTTTCCACTACCTCCCAATGATACCATCAGGTATGAATCCTTCAATGGGTTAACCCATTGATGACATTAGAGTCCTCATGATCCAATCATTTCCCAAAAGTCCAACCTCTGCACACTGTTGCACCAGAAACCAAACCGTCAACACATGAGCTGTTGAGGAACATTCCAGATCCAAACCATAATAGATTCATACTTATTTTTTTGCTGATTTTGTTTTTTGATTTCAAGTTCCAATTTAGCATTGATGGTATATAGGAAAGCAATTGACTTTTGAATGTTAACTTTTATCCTGTGAGTTTTCTATACTTACTAGTTTGATGATGATTTGGGAGGATTTTTTCTTACATAGACAATCATATTATCTGAAAACAGTTTTATTTCTTTTTTCCTTTTATTCCCTTTTCTTACCTTAGTGCATTGGCTAAGACTTCCAGTATAATGTTGAATATATATGTGTACTTTTTATAGTTCTCATTCTTTTCTGAGCTGTATTACTCCTCTTTAAGTATTATTTTTGAATCATTTTGTTTCTGAATATTTTTGCTTTATATTATTCTTCCATAATTTCTATCATTTAAAATTTTTCTCCAAGTTAAAAAAATTGGGTTATGGCTTTCATCTGCTTTTGTTTCAGCTTCATTATCCCTTTTTTATCATAGCAACTTTAAATGAATTCAACCATATCCTTTTCTGTTGTGTATTTTTAACTAAGTTATTCTATACTTTTAACAAGTAGGTAAAATCATTTCTTTAGCCTCATGATTCTAGAGATTTCTTTTCTGGTATTTTCATAAAGTGACATGAATGTATTTTTATATTTTTTGAGCTCTATTTCATCTCTTCTAGACCTTTTCCCTTTGTTTCTACTGTCCCTGCCCTGTTCAATTTGGATTCTACTCCTAGCATTTCTCATTGGCGTTGGGCTTTGTCTAAGAACGAAGTACCAGTTTGTTGGTTTTGAACGTTCTACACCTCACATTGTGATGATGTGTAGTTAGAGCTTGTTAGCCAGAGTAACTTGTTAGCTACAGTGACTCCATATTGTTACCCAGCATGACCCCCAAACCTGGTCCTAGAACAGGGAAGTTTGCCTTGGAAATATCAAATCAGGATGTTGGCAGGGTAATGGGTAACAACATATTGTACTATGGAAAATACTTATTGTTATCATGTCATTGTTATTGTGTTAACAGCTTATTTTTGCTTCTCTATGTTCATTATGCTTGGCTAGCTCAAATGCTAAAAAGAACCGTTGGGGGCTTCCCACCCCTGCTATGGGAACCTGCTGTGAGAACCTGTACTTCTCACCCCCATTATAGCTTGTGGCTTTGTAGTTCTGCTCTATTTTAAAAAGAGCCCTAAAAAATGGCAAGCTGCTGCACTTGGGTTTGATACCCAGTATAGTCCCACTGGTAATAAAGACTTTCTATTGGCATTATATTGGGTCTGAGTGGTGTTCTCTGGTGGTCTTCTACCTCATAACAATATCACTCTGCCAGCTTTAGAACTTCCTTCTCATTTCTTTACACTCACCATAAACTTAAGTGTCTGCTGGACTCTCTGCCAGTTTTGCTGCTGATCTTACATCGTTCTCCCTTGCTTCTCAGCAAGTCCTTGCAGTTTGGGGGCCGTCCCATTCTCAGGGCCTCGGGATGCTCTATTGCCTTCCCACAATTTCCTTCTACACAGATGCTAATATTAAGTTGGTTTATTCCCACATGCTCATATTTTGAAGTTTGTAAGGATTCTTTTTTACCTAGTTATGTTAGGACTATGATCCGTAATTGCTGTTAGTATTGTTTGGCTATCTTAGATACTTTCCCTGTTTTTATAAGGATATTCAGAAATTTTGCTATGCTGCCTCCCTACTCATCTTCCTAGAGTCTTCAATATTTATGTATTACTTGGAGGATAAGGCACTCTAAAATATATTTTAAACATTATTTTTGAAAATCAAAATGCAGGTTGAAATGAATATAGATAAGAAGCGAATTCTTCCTTTTAGATAACTTTCAAGTCATGTCTAAAAATTGGTTCTTTTTTGGCTTTCTTAGCTTGAAATTAGAGTCAATTTTCACAAGTGTTACCATATCTCCCCACCTCCAACTTGCTGAAGAGTACTCTCAGACTTAAAATCAGAAGTAGGCTTACAATAATGGGATTTGTAATGATTACTCCTAAAATTTTGGTTCTATCTGTAGCCTCCCTTTTCACTTTACAATCTGCAGTCCAATTTAAACTGGCTGCCAACTGTCTGAATGTGGTCCACAGATATGTTTTCTTTAGGCTGTTCAGTATTGTGATTAACTCAAATAGATACTTTATTTTTTTCTATTTTTACATAAACTTTACTGTGTATATTTAAGGCATACATGATGTCCTGGGGTACATATAAATAGGAATTTGCTACAGTGAGGCAAATAAACATATCCATCACCTCACATAATTACCCATTTTTATCACTTTTGTGGCAAGAGCAGCTAAAATCTACTCATTTAGTGTAGATGTTCCATACACAGAACAATTTTATGACCTATAGTACTCATGTTGTAAATTAGTTCATCCTACATGTCTGTTACTTTGTATCCTCTGATCTATATTTTCCCATTTTCTCTCCCCCCACCTCTCCACCTCCTGCTAACCACTGTTTTGATCTCTATTTTGGTATATTCAATTTTTTAAAGATCTCACATGTAAGATCATGTAATATCTGTGCTTGGCAAAATGTCCTTCAGGCTCATCCATGTTGTGACAAATGACAAGATCTAATTTTTTAGGGCTAAATAATACTCCATTGTATATATTTAATAGTTTCTTTAGCCATTCATCTGTTGACACTTAAGATTGTTCCGTATCTTGGCTATTATGAATATGCTGCAATTAAGCTGGGAGTGTAGACATCTGTATGAGGTGGTGATTCATTACCTCTGGATATATATCCAGAAGCGGGATTGTTGGGTCGTAAGGTTAATTTATTGGGGGTGGGTGCATTATAATTACATATAATAGTGGGATTCATTGTTACATATTTATACATGCACATAACATAATTTGGCCAATTTAATTGCCCAGTACCTCCTCTTTCCCGTTCTTCCTCCCTCCCCGAGGCCCCTTCCTCTACTCTACTATTCTCCCTTCTGTTTTCATGAGATTTCCCCCTTTTTCTCTTTAGCTTCCAAATTCAAGAGAACACAGATGACCCTTGACTTTCCGAGTCTGGCTTAACAAAAATCTGGAGTGCTTCATGAATTTGCATGTCATTCTTGTGCAGGAGCCATGCTAATCTCTGTACTATTCAATTTTAGTATATGTGCTGCCTAGGCAAACACTGATTTCTTTAGAAATCTCCATACCATTTTCTATAATGGCTGCTCAGTATTTTAAAAACAAAGAAAATAACCGCCAATACTTACAAACCAGATTTCTTCTACAAATTCAGATATCTGGCTGCTCTTAAAAAACTTGAGGTCTGATGTCATTAGGCCCATATTCCCACTTGGAACTTATATCCTGAGTAAAGAGGAAATGCGCTCTCAGGCTTGTGACACTTTCTTTCCAGATAGTTTCTCTCATTTGTTACCTTTTACTCCCCATAGACACTATAATCTTACAACCCATGGACAACCTCTTATATTGGTTTAAACTACAAATATATGCTGTTGATTTTTTTTTTTTTTTTGCGGTACCGGGGATTAAACCCAGGGGCGTTCTACCTCCGCGCTACAGCTCCGGCCCTATTTTTTTTATACTTTATTTTGAAATCGGGTCTCACGAAGTAGCGGAGGGCCTCACTAAGTAGAGAGAGAGAGAGAGAGAGAGAGAGAGAGAGACAGGGAGAGAGAGAGAGAGAGAGTGAGCTGAGGCTGGCCGCGAACCGGGATCCTCCAGTCTCCGCCTCCCAAAGTACTGGGATTACAAGCGTGCGCCACCACGCCCAGCTGCTGTTGATTTTTAAACCTTCTTTCTATTTAGATGTAGTACAGACTCTTCAGAATCCACACATTCAAACCAACCTATTTTTCCTAAAATCTAATTTTCTTCCAGTGTTCCCTAAATGACCCAGTTAATGGAATTACATTCCTACAGTTGTCTAAATTAGAAAAAATCCTTAGGGTCATTCCTTCTTCTTCCTTCTACCCACAGCTTTTCAGTTGTGTGCAAAACAATGCCACCCTTAGTTCTTTGCTTTTGCTGTTGCCAGTATTTTAAATTATTTTCCCTTCCTGATGTCTGGGAAACTCTCCCTTACTTTCCAAGATGGAGCAAAATTACTAAATCTCTGAAACTATGTGCTCTGCCTCAAGAAATATTTAGTTGTTCTTTTCCATCTACAGGCATCTCAAATACATTATATATTGTACAACATTTACTTACTTCTGGCTCTCCTACTAGAGATTTCTTAAGGACAGAGATAATAATATAGCCACCTTTGTATCACCAATATTAAGACAAAAATACGGAACTCAATAAATCTGTCAAATAAATAAACACAAATTTTACAAATCAATGATTGTTTCATATTTTAGGATTTCACCTTAAACTTTTTATATGTTTCAATCTTTGGTTAAATTGAACTTTTTTTGCGGATACTTTTTTGGTGCTTACTTTGGATTGGTTCTAGAATCTGTAAATTTTGACTATATGACTGCAAAGTTAAATGGCTAAGTCAAAAGAAAATTAATTGGCTCCATTATTAGACTATGAGGACTTTTTAGTAACCTAAAAAATTTGCTTTAAGAATCTAAGGATGTTTTAAATATCCAGGTATTACCTCTGGGGAAAAAATGTGTATTTATAAACAGATCCCATAGGGTCAACTGAACAGCTGTTTAAAGATTTGGCACATCACTATGCCAGCCTGAATTTAATGACCTACATGTGAAGGGCTCCATATCCAATTACTAATCCTCCCTCAGCTACTCTTTGCCCTGATATGGAGGGAGCTGAAAAAAGCTGCCCTACTAACAGATCAGAAATGAATCCAGATTTCATTGCCAATGTTCAGTTAACAGAGAACTTTTAGATTTCAGATGAGGAAGAAACAGATAGGGGCCCATTACAGTGTTACAGCTCATAGTTTTTCAAACAAACTTAAAGAGTTTAAAGCAAAAGTGACTTCCATCTTGTTACTAAATTCAGAGAAATTTCAATTCGTTTAGATTCTCGGATTGTCAATTTAATTTTCTACTCACTGAAGTCTTTAGACATATTCAAATGTCTTCAAACACGCAGAAAAATTTACTTGAGTTCTTTCTGTACTGAGAAGGCAAAATTCTATTCAAAGAGCCAAACCTCATTTTTATCTTTAAATCCTGCAATAATCACCTATTAGAAATAGGGCCAAATAAAAAAACCAAATAGAAAATGACAATCTGCAGGATTGTGTTTCATTTCTCCTTCAGTTGAGTTGGTCTATATATAGCAAAAAGATTATATAAGGTCAAGTATTACAAACAATGAAATGTCACCTGATGTTTTGAAAACCAGCACAAGAAAAATAGCTCAAAGAATGGAGAATAAAGCAACTAGCTGTGTTACTTAAGCCATAAAAAGTGGCTTAGAAATTCCAAATCTAATTGCATTTTATTGTGAATTTTACTCACTTGAATTTAATTTTCCTCTTGAGTTATGTAAAATCATGCAAAACCGGTAACTTTTTCTGTATAAATTAGAATATAGTTCAGTGGTAGAGTGCTTGCCTAGAAATAACTTAGGCAATAGATGCTTCTCCTCTCCTCTTCAACGCGGAAGAATTAAGAGCCTTTCCTTTGTTTCGCATTTTTAATTTTTAAGAGTGCGACGACCTAAATCCCCCTACTCCACCCTC
>PVJS01024344.1:0-28780 GCA_004027185.1 Glis glis
AAAAAAAAAAAAAAAAAAAAAAAGATGCTTAGTGACAATATTATAGTATTAGACACACACACACACACACACACACACACACATATATATATATGCACACACATACATATATAGTATCATTTTATACATGTACACATATATGTATTTTATATGCATTTATATGCCATCTTTATCTATTGAAGATTGAATGTGTTATTTTGGTATTTCTCCCACATTATTTCACATACATAATTCCAAAAAAGTGAAAATTTCAAAAGTGAACTGTTTTATGGGTTGCAATATAAATTATCTGAGTTGTCCATTTAAATGGATTATAATAACTGAATAACTTCCAAATTAAAGACCTAAGTTTTTACTGAGAGGAAAAAGCATGTAAATCAAATTATAAACATTGGCTTGTCCACATAACACCTGACTGGATGTTCTAAGGACCATGGCAAGTATAAAAACAAATGATATTTTTATAGGATGCACAACTCTGTCAATATCAGCTGCATGCATTTTTTGTTGTTTCTTTAAATGGCAGTAAGAATTACTATTTTTTCTTGCTAAAATATCATTCTATTTTGTGAGGTGTTTAAAAAATACTGTCTTCTCACACACTGTTACTTACTGAAAATAAATGGAGATCCAAAGATCACATTTAACTAGTTTTCTATTTCTGACATTTTTTTTGCTGCAATTCTTAGAAAGCATTTGACTATGGACTAACTTTCAAGTCATAAATTCATGTATAGTAGTAAACACTTTATAATTCTGCTTTTAATAATGACTCAGCAATGAGAGTTCTTATTTGAATTTCCAGACACTGTCTAAAGAATTGAAGATCTACTTTTTAATATCTTATGCTGATAACAAAGTTTCATACTGACAACTCAAAAGCTGTGCTCAGTTCTGTTTTATGTTAGCATTTTTAGAAGCAGACACAAAAAGTAATATAAAACTTTATAACTTACAAATTGAAATCATTGACTAAAATATTAATTAAATAAACTGCTTTATAAATTGAAAGGAAAAAACCTTGGAGGTTTGTTTTATTAAAAAAATTCTATAGTTTGATTTGTCTCTAATTAGAACCACACCATAGAAGAAAAGAACATTTTCTTCTGGGTCAACCCATGTAGATTTTCATTTTCATTCTTCCTTCCAACTGTTGGATTTGTCTGTGAATAAAGAAGGGAGTGAGCTAAGTCAAACAGAGAATTAGAGGGAAAACCCACCAAAAATGCAGTGAGATTTTGGAATAGGGAAAATATTTTAAAACTTGAGGAAAAGTAGAAAATTGTTTAGAGTAAAAACAAATGACAATGGAAAATTTAAGATTAGCCAATCTCATTTGTTTGTTTCAGAATAATATTTAGGATAAATATGATAGTCAACAATATAATATTTGACTATGGTCAAAAACATTATTTTTGTTTTAAGGCCAGAATGGAAAAATTAAACATTGGCTATGCCTTGAAAATTTGACTTATAACTTTGATTTGCATTTTTAAAATAATGTGTTTATTAAATGCATACCACAATTGGTTATATTTCCAAAAAGGAATTATGATAACTCTAGACATCAATCTAATAGATTAGGAGAAGGCACCAGAAGAATGAGAAATGTGCATTCATCTTAGGGAACTCTCCAGGTTTATATGTGAATGAAAAGATAGATATCTAAAGTTTGGGCTGTTTCCACCTGATAGGTTCTATAAATTGTCATGACATCTGGTAAAGCCCTCCTCTGGAGGGGGATGGAAATCTATTCTTCTTCTACCTTTTATGTTTAGAATCCATCTCCCTTCCTGCCATACAGTTCTGATGGCCCAGGTTTCCACACATTTATGAGGTGCCTCCTGAACAATAGCAATCAGGTCTAGGTGTTGGATTTACAAAGAGAAACCAAAATATATGAGCTCTTTGTCCAGTTTCAAATCCTTCAATTTTTAGCTAGAAGATTCTTTCTTTACAAAAGCATTCTTGGATGAAGGAAACAGTTAAAATAATGCTATTTACATATATGAAATTACCAATACCAATCTCAATAACATGTAATGGGAGGGGGTAACAGGATAGGGATCCGGAGGGAAACACACCAAGTGCTGTGTGCATGTGTGTTTCTACCACTCTGAACCTCATTATTATGTATAATTATAATGCACCAATAAAAGTATAGTAGAATTAATCAAGAAATAAAACATTTTTCTGAGGTGTTAATAGTGCTGCAAATGCATTCTAAGAGTTACATGATCTATTAGTGTGTCAAGACCTTGATTTACTTACATGCTTGTGTTTCCCTGCTAGGCTTCAGGTCTCCAAGTGGTGGGGACCCTTTTTTGTTTGATGTTTACCTTTCCACCCAGCATTATGTTCATTAGGTTATTCTTTGAGTTCAAGATAGAATGACAGAGGACTCAACCTAACCTCGTTCTACATGGGGATGGTGTCTCCTGGCATGACTTCATCTTTTTGTGCTTTAAGACATCCTAAACATGAAAAGGGAAAATGTACCTACTCTCTTCACTCAGCCTATTTCCAAAAGTCAGTTAATCTATTACCATGCTGATGGATAATGCAAGGTTTGATTTTGTCATATTGAAACATACGTTCACAGGTAGTTACATAGATAGTTTGGAAAGGTCTTGAGCACCAGTTCACCCAGTTTCCCTCAATGGTTAGATCTTAGATTATAATATTACAGCATAAAAACCAAGGGATTGACATTGGTGCAATATATATGTATAGTTCTATGCCATTTTATCATTGTCAGATGTATGTAAACACATTTTCAAAAATCAAGATACTAAATTATTCCAACAACCTTATACCTGATACTCCTTTATAGTCACATACACCCTTCTCTCCAAACTCTCCTAATATATTTTATATCTCTATAATTTTGACATACCAGTAAATGTGATCTAAATGGTCACACATATCATAGTATCACTACATTATTCATATGTAACTTAGCCCAGTCAATTGTCAACACTTTACAAGTTGGCGTCAAGGGTAGAAACCTTCCCTCCCTATGTATCCCTTTACCCTCCCCACTTACGATAAAGTTATTTTAAAATATTTACATTGTATACATTTTAACCACATCAGACAGTGCTATAATTTTTGTTTCAACTGTCAAACATAATTTAGAAAACTCAAGAATAAAAGGAAAATATATTATTTACCCTATTTTTCTATTATATTTTCTATTATGTTTTCTATTATATTTACTCTGTTTTTCTTCCTTGCTTCCTGATGTTCCAAGATTCCTTCTCTTACCATCTCTTTTCTGTTTAGATCTTCTGGTAACAAATTACATTAATCTTCATTCATCTGAGAATGCCTTGATTTCTATGTCATTAATGAGAGATTTTTCCTTGAACTTAGGAATCTAGTTTGACAATTCTTTTCTTCTAAAATAGACCATCCCTGACATCCAGTGGTTCAGTTTACATTTTTTTTAGTTTACAGTGTACAAAATCAATATGCATTCAGTAGGAATGACAGTTAGAATTTTGAATTTTCACAATTTCCTGGGCTAGAGATATGGAATATGACACCCTCTCTCAATGCTGGGCAGTGGCACCAACCAGCAGTTCCCATTCAGCCATGGGATTATGAGGGTTAATAATCAATACCCTGCAGTGTACTGTCATTACACTGAGCTGTGATGCTCAATAGGTTAGGTACATTAAATGCATTTTCAGCACATGATGTTTTCAACTTAAAATGGGTTTGTTGGTAGTTAACCTTGAGGAGCATCAGTACTTGAAAACTGTAGCACTTCCTTTGACTTACATAGTTCATGAGAAATCTGTCATTCAAATAATTTCCCCCTTTATTTTTGAATTCATTTATTGGTGCCTTGTAATCATACATTTTTATATTCATTTATTGGTGCATTGTAATCATACATTTTGATAACTGTCAGGGTAGCAGAAGCATGCATTCACACATTGCTCATTTAGCCCTCCCCCAATTCCCACTTTATTCCCTCCCCCTTCCCTCCTTTTCATGCTCAGCATAGTGATTGACTCTGATAAGTTTGTGTATATATATCGTATGCATTGGTGTATTTCCCTCTTCCCCCCTCCCATCTCCCTTAGGTCATCTTCTTTGCTCATCTAAAGTTTTCTCCTTCTTTGTCTGGAGTCCCTTCTAAGTCCCATTCTCCCTAATTTTCACATATTAGGGAGAACATCAGACTTTTCACTCTTCATGACTGACTAATCTCACTTAGCATAATGTTCTCCAGTTCCCTCCATTTCCCTGCAAATGATGTAATTTTGTTCCTTATGGCTGCATAAAATTCCATTGTGTATATATCCCATAATCTTGTAATCCATTCATCTGTTGATGGACACCTTGGCTGGTTCCAAAGTTTGGCAATTGTGAATTGTGGAGCAATTAAACATAGATAAGTATGCATTAATCTGGTAGTTTGGTTTCAGTCCTTTCCGGTAGATGCCTAGAAGTGGTCTTGCTGGGTCATATGGTAGGTTCATTCCCATTCTTCTGAGGATCCTCCACACTGTTTTCCAAAGTGGTTGCACTAGTTTGCAATCCCACCAACAGTGTATTAGAGTTCCTACATCTCCACATCCTCACCAGCATTTGTTGTTGTTTGTGTTTTTAAGGATTGGCATTCTAATTGGGGTAGGTGAAATCTCAGGGTGGTTTTGATTTGCAGCTCTCTGATTGCTAATGATGCTGAACATTTTTTCATACATTTATTGGCCATTTGTATTTCTTCTTCTGTGAAGTGTCTATTTAGTTCACTTGCCCATTTTTGATTGGGTTATTTGTTTTTTTTAGTGGTGATTTTTTAAAGTTCTCTGTATATTCTAGATATTAGTCCTCTATCAGAGGAATAGCTGGCAAAAATATGCTCCCATTCTGTTGGCTCTCTGTTGAGGTTCTTGATTGTTTTCTTTGCTACACAAAAGCTCTTCAGTTTAATGCAATCCCACGTGTTGATCCTCATTTCAATTTTCTGTGCCTTTGGGGTCTTGTTGAGGAAGTCTTTACCTGTGCCTATGTGCTGAAGTGCTGGACGTATGCCCTCTTCAAGTAGCTGCAAGTTCTCTGGTCTGCTTTCTAGGTCTTTGATCCATCTTGAATTGACTTGTACAAGGTGAGAAAGTGGGGATTATTTCTATTTTTCTGCATATGGTTAGCCAGTTTAGCCAGCACTATTTGTTGAAGAGGCTCTCTTTATTCCGGTGGATGTTTTTAGCACCTTTGTCAAAAATCAATTGGCTGTAGGTGTGTAGACTTGTTTTGGAGTCTTCTATTCTGCTCCATTGGTCTATGTGTCTGCTTTTGTGCCAATACCATGCTGCTTTTATTACTATGGCCTTGTAGTATAGTTTGCAGGTATTGTGATGTCTCCTGCATGGTTCTTGTTGCTGAGAACTACTTTGGCTTTTCTGGGTTTTTTGTTGTTCCAAATAAATTTAATGACAGATTTTTCTATGTCAGTGAAGAATGACCTTGGTAATTTAATGGGTATTGCATTGAATCTGTAGATCACTTTTGGAAGAATGGCCATTTTGATATTTATTCTGCCTACCCAAGAGCATGAGAGATCTTTCCATCTTCTAGGATCTTTAATCTATTTTTTCAATGTTTTATAATTTTCCTTGTAGAGGTCTTTTACCTCCTTGGTTAGGTTTATTCCCAAGTATTTTATTGTTTTGGGGGATATTGTGAATGGAGATGTGTTCTGGATTTCTCTTTAGTGGTTGAGCTTGTTGGGTCTTCTAAGTATCATGTCATCTGCAAATAGAGATAGTTTCAGTTCTTCTTTTCCTATTTGCACTCCTTTGATTTCCTTCTCTTGCCTTATTGCTCTGGCTAGAGTCTCAAGTACTATTGCAAAGGACATCCCTGTCTTGTTCCTGTTTTTAAGGGGAACTCTCGAAGTTTTTCCCCATTCAATATGGCATTGACTGGATCTTATTCTTCCTTGACTTTGGAGTGCTTTGTATGATTCCTGGAACATAACCAATACAGACTGGTTGAGTGAACGAAAACCATGGTAATGGATGAATGAATGGATGGATGGATAGTCATGTGTGTATATTCAATATTATAATCCTCCTGTAAAACAAAGGTAGGAGGATTCACCATTTTTCCCCTAGCGAGCTCCTTAGGATTAAGCATGGTATAAATTGAATGATGTGACACAACACAGAAGTGGCAATGCAGTCACTCTACATGGCATGATTCTTTGCACCGGGAGAGGATTCAATGGATAAGACTTGTCAAGCAGTGTTAAAATACAGTACGACATGTGCTATAAAAGAATCAGGGCACACAAAGCTGACATAGAGGAGAAATTATGAATTTCTGTACCATATCACCTGATAGAATGTGGTAAATCTTCACAGCATCTTACTGTGCTAAATAAATATAACATGTACGCATGCATGGAAGTTTAGATAGCCAACAGATTTCAATTCTAATTAATTTTGCACTTTCTTAATGCATACCTTGATTCTGATAGTTCTCCAAATAGATTCTGAACATGTGTGGTGTCCCATCTTTTCACAGGCTATAGGGGGTGATAAACACAACGACGGTGTCATATACAAGGTAAAATTAAAGAGACTTACTCTGGAAAAGAATCCCGAGGAGGTCCAGATTTTGTGCATATGTGCAGCCAAAATACAAGCAATCTGTACATTAAAGGATCCAGAGAATCAAAGGAAGGAAAAGTATCAACTTGTGTGTTAATGGAGGAGAAAATGGCCTATAATATATTCAGCATGTGCATCTGTGGATTTGGAAAGTTTCTGTAGAGGATGGAGTTTCGTACTTACTTCAAGAGCTACTCATGAAAGTTTTCCTACTGCAAATTTCCTCCATTCTGTTTCTTCTTCAAATTTCTAGAAATTGAATATGAAAATTGTTACCCAAATTTATAAGTAAAGCTATTCATTCATTACAAAAAAATTGCCACATGAGAAGAGGGTTTTATGATTATGAATTTGCCCTCATCGGGCAGAATAAGTTTCATGTAAGGAATCTCTGGGGAGGAAGTAGCCCAAGAAGCTGAGGCTCTGTGGGACTCCACTGCGAATCTCAGAAGAGGCTCTATGGTTCCAGGATGTCCAGAGAAGGGATGATGAAAATTCTTTACCCAGAAATCCTGTAGTTGCCCTGCCACAGGTCAGGGAAGTGCTGACTTCTAAAGGAGTTTGCTGAGTCTGAAAACCATCCTGCTTGTCTCTGAGTCTGTGTAATGAAATGATTCACTGGTTTTCTGGTAATATCTCCAGTGCCCTTCATGCTAGGCTTATTGAAACTCTATTGTTCTTGCCTGAGAAAGAAAAAAAGCCAAGTGTTGTATGCATATATGCCCCTACCACTCTGAACTACATTGCGATATGTGATGACAATGCACCAATAAAAGTATATTTAAAAAAAAGACATGCAACTTAATCAGAACAAAATAAGAAAATGTACACAAGTATTGTTTGTGTGTCATAAGCTGGCATGTTTTCTGAGACATCTGAAGAGACAGAATCAATAAAATGTTCAAGATTTTGACATGACACAGGCATATGAAACAAGAATATGTCATTTCTTCTTTCCTCACCAGGAAAGTCGTAAATATTCCATCACAGTTCCCTCAAGTGGGTAAACACAAATTTAGAAAAATCTTCCAATGAACAAAAATATATATATAAGTACCAGAGAAATTGTTCTTCTGAGCTAATGTCTAAAAATGTAATTGCAAATTTTATTTTTTACATGTTATTTTTAGAAAATGCCTATAGGACCAATGTAAACTTATTGTAAAAAAGTAAATGGGCAAGGAGATCTCTGAGGCCAAGAGGCAGAAAAAGTAGCAAATAATTCTCACAATAACAATCTAATTTATAGACTGTATACCCCAGGAAGAAAAAATATAAATCTCTCATGTGCCAATGTACTTCATAGATTTTCTTATACCCAAGAAAAGCTGTTTGAAATGTCTTGAAGAATGGTAAGAACAATATAATCCATAAACCAGATGTCCAAGTTATCACTTCACCCATACATACAGATCCTTAGAAACTGTGGTAGAGAAGCAGAAAGGGAGCAAATGATTTTTGATCTGGATTAGCAGTTTCTAAATCATGCTGTCTTTCTTTGTTTCTTTGTTTCTTTCTTTCTTTCTTTCTTTTGTCTTTCTTTTTCTCTTTCTTTTATTATTTCTTTCTTCCCTTCCTTCTTCCTCTCTTCTTTTCTTTCTTTCTCTGTAAATGTTTATTTTTCTGATTATAAAAGCAATATATAGCCACTGTAAAAGCAAACATATAAATAATGAAGAAAATCAAAAGATATTGTTACCACCCAGAACTTGAAGTGTATTCCTCCAAAATGATTTTCATCTTCACATTAAGCTAAAGAGTAAGATGGTAGTGCTGATCTTGCAGGCCACGGACCTGGACCATGGGCAGCATGTGGCAGCCTTTTGCCATCTACAGGAGCACCAGGAAGCTTACTGAGATAACCCAATCAGTCTTCACTCAGGGAAGAGGAAAAGAAAATGGGAGAGGAAAGGAAAATAACTAGTAAAATGGAATAAAGTGATACCATTTAGAATACCAGCCCTTAGCAGTGGGAAGAATGAGGTTTCCAGGAATCTTAAATCACATCCTACTGATGGTTGCTTACTTCACCTTACACGCATTTTCTACATTGTGTCTAAGAACAAAGATTTTGCAGGTTCTTGAGTTGTATGTTAAAGAAGTTCTTGGGGCATTGAGTACTAGAAAATGGAGCAAAGGACAATGTGTGTGTGTGTGTGTGTGTGTGTGTGTGTGTCCATTTTCCTTATTTTTAGGGCAGTAATAGTAATAATAATAATAATATTCAGCAAGTTGTGTTGACTGTTTCGTATGTGGCATGTGCTATGCTAAGAGTTTTACCTCATTAATCCCCCCCAAATCTTGTTGATGAGGAAACTGAGGAGAATAAAAGGAGAAGTAGAGCTAATAGTTACAAAATGGGACCAAACCCAAGTGGTGTGGTGCCAGGGCCGCTATACTCTGCCATACATCCCACTCCCTACCACTCTCACCAATGACTGTGAGGACAAACTATTTTAAGAACTTTTTTAGGATGCAAGATTTCCAAAAAGTATCTTAACAATACTAATTAACTAATTTTTAGGAAATTATGAAGCATTGTTTTTAAAATGTACTTTCTGGAAAGCAAGTAAAGATGCTGAAAGAGCCAGCTGGTGTTGATTAATGCTATCCTCATAAAATAGAATTACTTTCCACTATAATGTCATATCTGGTTTAAAATTTATTACATTTATTACATCATCTTTATATCATTTTTTAAATAGACATACTGCCATGGAATCTAAATTATTGTAATGTCTGATCCACTGATCTTTCAAACATAGCCACATCATTCTAAAGGCACTAATAGTGTATAAACAAAAACTTGTACTGTGTAGGCTCACATTCTGGAAGTGTTTTTAACTCCTTCAGGTAATTTGAGCAGTTAGTAAGCAAAAAGCCTTCCACAGTACATATTGGCATCTTACTGATTTAAAAAAATGAAAGTCCTCCATTCTGTATTCACAAGCCCAGTGATCTATAACAGACTGGAAGACAAATGGCAGGGATTTGTTCAATTGATAGGAAGTTTAGTTTCTCAAAATGAAGAGTTCTGGAGATTGGTTGCACAATATCAATGTGCTTAACAGTACTCACCTGCACACTTAAAAATAACTGAGGTGGTAAATTTTATGTCCTATGTCTTTTATCAAACAAAATCAAATTAAAAATTAAAACAAAAAAGCATTGGCCTGAGATCAGAGCTTTCTCTTATGGCCTGCTCTGCCCCACTCCAAGCCTTCCTTGTACTGAATTAAACTCAGTTTATGGGGAAAAAGAAGATATTTCTATCCTAATTATTACAACGTTTAAGAAGTGTCAGTGGACTGCCTGCCTATTATCAAGTTGTAGGGATTTTCATAGTTACTATAAATATTGAAGAATTATTTGCCTTCAGTGCCAGTGGACAAAAATAGGATGTCCTCTCACTATGATTTTTCTTTCCTCTCTTGCTTTTTCTACATTTCTCTAGAACTTATCATAATGAATGGCAGACTTGATCACAAGCCCTGCTGAGAATTCCTTCCATTATCTCTGACCATAGTTTCCAAAGAGGAGAAGACTTAGAATCTAACGCCTACCGCTTGGCAAGTTCTGAAGAAAGAGACTTGAACAGATTCCCTTGGCTCATAAGGAAACAAGAGTGAGACCAGTTGTTCCTTGGTGGACACTTGGGCTGTTTCCTGATAAGTGGCAGTTCTCTGGCTAAGCATAGGCTGCACTTTCTGGTCAGAAGCCAGTTCTGACAGGTCAGAAAAGAAGTCACTTGGCAAACCAATTTGCAGGCAGTGGACTGCGGAGGACGTGTAGTCTTGTCTCAAGAGTCCAGGCTAGCCCTCTCTAGTGGAGATCAAGACCAATGTGGAATTCTAGCATATCAGTACTGCATAGAAAATGTACTTTCCAACTTAATCAAACCTCAGATTTATTATGCTTCCTCCTACTGGGCAATATTTCTTTTGGCTTTAATCTAAGAAACAGTTGCCCAAAATAGGATTCCCATTCGGCTGTGAGTCAAACTCAATTGTCCTGTTGATCCTAGAGTTTGACCAGTTTCAGAAATAAAGAGTCTGGTGCTGGAAATAAAGGCTAAAGGAAAACCAACTGTTTTCCCCAAATACAGACTGGAAGGCACGTGCCTCAGCAGGATCTTTGCTGACCCAGCTTCTCCTTGGAGACTTTGGCTTGACTTTGAGGGGTCCGTTTGCAGTGAGGTGAAATGAAGAGTTGGCAGTCTGGCTCACACTTACTGTAATTGAGTCAGACAATTAAATTGCCTCCCAGTTACTGAAAATGTAAACCGCATACACCGTATGTAGGTCACAGCATTCCAGTGGTGCCTGTCCAGTATAGTGACTTATGCCTGGAGATGGGGGACTCTTTTGAGTCAAAGCAGCACAGCATGCTGGCTCAGCAGACGCAGATACACATAAGGAGGGCAGTACCAAAGGTCTGCAGCTCTGGAGGAGAGCCTAGAACTGGTGCTCCAGCACATGGACTTATTTAGACAAAATAATGTGTCAGCTTATCATTTTGTTGTAATTTTTGGATAGCTTTCCCTAAAAATCTTAAGATGAATTTTATTTTAAAAAATCCTTTCTTTATACACACCCCTCCAAAAAACTTCCATATGTCTTTCCCAAACCAAAGTTACTCAAATATGTAAAATAAGCACTTTTGTGCTAGCAGAGTAACTAGAGTACGAATGACCAATGTCCCAGCCTCAGTTTGTGATCTTATATAGCCTTTGGCAAAAGTAGACTTAGTGGCAGTAATGTAACTGGGGAAAGGAGATGGGTCATATATATTGTTAACTTGATTTAATATGAATGCCAGTGCAGTCAATTGATTATTTTAATAAAGGAGGTAATGAGGAAGAAATGAGTTGTATAATCAATTCTACTTTCAAATCAATAGCTGTTTTCATATCTTGTCTCCTAAATGGAATACAGACAATAGACTGTTAAAAGTTTTACTTAAATTTGTTTTATATTTGGATTTCCTTTGGAAAATCTTCAGTCTCAGGGCTATAACCTTCTCCAACTCTAAAAGCTTTTTGACATCTGGCTCCATCAGCAAATGTTGCATGTTTAAATAGAGCAATTTTTTATTGTTTATCACAAGAAGAATTACCAAGATACATGTGTGTGTGTGTGTGTGTGTGTGTGTGTGTACACCCTAGACAAAAATGTTTTCTGTAACAGATACTTATGGATCTTTGTTTCAACCTTTGGATGCATACTTAGCATACCAGGTTCACAGAATTACAGTAAGTTTTTTTTTCTTTTTCTTTTTAATCAGGAAGTCCAGTATTTTCCTGATGGGTTTACTCTCTTTGTAGCCTCATTTCTACTCCAGGTATTTTGCTTATGAGTTTATCTTCCACAGCACAAATCCTTCTCCAATAATCATCAGTGAAGAAAGAAGGTATAAACATGTGAGTCTGGCTATTTTTCTTCTACTAACTTTTATTGCTTCCATATTGAGTGTCATATAAATTTAGAAAAATTTTAATTCAGATAACCATATTCCAACTGATTCTTTTCCTCTGAGCTACCTCCATGCAACCTTCTTCTTAAGTCTCCCCTGACTAAGAGCATGAAACCATGCAAAGTGATCCATGAGAAAGGTGCACACTGGACTATTTCCAAGTATATGTCGCACCACAGTGGTGAAAGAAGATGCAGCACTAATGGAGAAAAGTTGTTATACCAAGTTCTGCTCCCATTAAGTCATTTATTATTTTAATTTCTAATTTAAGGTATGTGTTGTTTATAGAAATAATATGTGATGTTTAGGGGAATTGATGGAATAGCATGAAGAGTGTGTGTATGTCCTATGTATTAGGCAGGCTGACACATATACATGCAAAACACATAAAATCTTGGAACATATATTATTAAAGCATATATTAAATCTTAATGAGCCTGTGTTATTCTGGCTTATAGAAGTCTTTGCTATGCAGAAGTTATAACATAGTCAACATAAACTAGGCATATAAGTATAGTCAGAGATAAAATTATTACATATATTATAATCCTGAAAACCTAGTTAAAAATTCTTTTAGAGTGAAGAATTATTCAACATGTTAAGATATCCAACAAATTTACCCTAAAGCCCCCAAAACATAAAATATGCTATCTGAAATATCACATAAAAATGCAGTAAAAAGAGCTCTAACTTATAATAACAATGAATATGCAAATTCCTAACTTACCCCTAATGAGAAACATATTACCAAGTTAAAGAAAACAACACTTTAATAAGGCATTTACAAGAAAATTTAAGTGGCAAAAATAAAATGTTCCTATTTTAAAAGATGTCAATACTTTTTCCAAAATTATAAGATGATATAATACTAACAAAATTCCAATAAAATGTGTTGAGCAAACATGAAAAAGAAAAAACTATAAAATTCATCTGGAAAGCCCAACTTTTCTCCCATTCCTAGAGAATATGTTCACAGGCTGTCACCATTGCTCAAGTGTTGGGTATGTGGTAGAGGGAATGCCTCCCTTTAGACAGTGACAAACACCAAAGCACTGGAGGTGTGTGTGTGTGGAAAAGCCAAGTTCAACATGAGGAAAGCAGGCAGATTGGTAGCAAAGCAGAGGGAAGGAGATCTATAGCAAGTCTGAAACATCATGCGAGGAATCCCAAAATACTAGGAGCAAGTGAGAAATAGTACATAGAAAGAGATCTGGGGAAACTATCTAAAAGAGACACTGCTTCCAGTCACTGATCTTGCCAGGATATGCCAGGGAGTGGGTAGGCATGGAGGACCAAGAATAAGACAGGAAGCATGAGAAATTTGGGAATGAGAAGAAAGAAAGAGGGGTGACTACCTCTACCCTGTGTTAAAGCATAGCTACAATAATTATCATGGTGGCACACACCTATAACCCTAGTACTTGGGAGGCTGAGACAGGAGGATCATTGGTTCGAAACCAGCCTCAGTAATTTAGCAAGATTATCAGCAACCTAGTTAGGCCCTGTTTCAAAATAAAAAATAAAAAGTATGGGATGTAGCTCAGAGGTAGAATGCCCCTGGGTATAATCCTCAGTACTACAAGAAAAAAAGGGAAAAAAAAAACACAGCATGACAGTGCACGGGAAAGAGAGAATCCAGTACTAAGTAGCTTTAGTATAGAACAACAAAGACAAGCAGGCCGGTTTAACTGTGTATTTAAAAACGTTATATACTTGTATCAAATAATTATTTTTCCTGTTTGAAGAAGATCCTGTTTCTGATTTACAATTAATAATACCAGGAAAGAGTCAAGGGAAACCTCTTATCCATTAGTGGTCATATCCTCACAATAGTTGTGAAGTTTGCATAGGCAGGGATGTGGGCCTGCTATGATGAATAAAATCAAAATAAAATAATTATGTGATAGTTCTTTCAAATTTGGATGGCATTATGCCAATTAAGGATTTTACCAGTTTTCAATACATTTATGTTCTATTTAGTGTCCCTTCATACATTAGGATTTATATTCTCAGATTGTAAAGAATTATAAAGTGACAGCTTGGTAAAGAGTTTGGTATGGTAGCAAAAATAGACAAAGATAATAAAGTAAAATAAAAAGTTTAGGAAAAGAAAAAAAGAAATGACTAGCAATTTATGACAAGTATACTTAGATTTCATATCTCATTGAAAAACAAAAATTGGTTCAAAGGAATAAAAATAATTAACTATGTTTGTAAACAAAAGGCAGGCAGGAAGGAAGGAAGGAAATGGGAATTTATTAATTCAGCACCTCCTTATAGAGTCTGTACTGTGTATGCTACCCCTGATGTTGGGGATATGCCAGTAAACAAAAATTGCAAAAGCTCCCACTTTTATGGAGTATAGACAGTGATGGGAAGGACATGCAGTAAACAAATGGACGTGTCCAGTGGGCAGGGTGGAAGGGCATGGTGGGCAGAGGGCAGGGCAAATGGGAAGGCCTGTGAGGAGAGCATCCTTGGTGAGTCAGCACAGACAGGTCTCCAGTGTGGCAGGAGTGAACAATCGAGGGGCAGAATGGTGGGAGAGATGAGGTCACAGAATGACACAGGGTCAGGGCAGACTGTAGGCCATTGGAGACCACTGTGAGAACATGAGCTTTTTATTCTGAGTGAAACAGGAAATCACTGGAGGGTTTTAGGCACAGTAGTGAGATTGTTTGACTTACATTAAAATAAGAAGATCCCTCTGTCCCTCAGTCTACTGTAGTGAGAATAGACCACAAGGAAACTAGAGAGGGTGTTGCTTAGAGTAATCTAGGTGAAAAATGTGGGTAAGAAGCATTCAGATTATGGATGCATTTTAAAGGAAGAACCAATTGGATTTGAGGACAAACTCTGGGGGAGAGAGAGACAGAGACAGAGACAGAGATCATTTCAAATTTTGGGCCAGAGCAACTGGAAAGACAGAGATGTCAATTATTGAGATGAGAAATCTATGGGAAGATTAGCAGATGAGAACTGAGAGTTGTGTTATGCAATTTGGGTTGATTAGCAGTCCACTTTTGGACATGTTAGTTTGGAATTCTGATTAGAAATACAAGTAGAGATTCCAAGTGGGCTGTAAGATATAGTCTGGAGTTTGGGAAAGAGTTCTGGGTTGGAGATACCAGTTTCCAGAACATAGATAGTATTTAAACTCATGATATGTGAATGTGAATAAAAAATGAGAATAGAACCCAGGACTGACCTTCGGAGCAGAGATTGAGGAAATGAGGAGAAATGAACAAAAGGGACTGAAGAGGAGCAGCCAGTGGAGTCAGAGGGAAATCCAAAAAGTGCATTTCAAAAGAACCGCTCCTGACAGGTCCAGGGAGATGAGAACTGAGAGTTGTGTTACTCATTAAAGAGTGGAGGATATGGTGACAGAGAAAAGGTATGTTTGGTGGAATCACTGGAACAAAGACCTCCTTGGGGTGGTTTCAAGAGAAGATGGAGGAAAGAGGTCTTGAAGATAGTACATAAATCATTTTTTAGGAGTTTTACTATAATGGGGAATAAAGAATTGAAAAGTACCTGGAGGAACATGAACTCAGAAGAGGGATTTTTGTGTGGTCAGTTGTTTTTTTTAAGTGAAGAGAAATTTCAATATATTTCCCTGAGTGGGAATTACATAGGGGAGAGGGAAATAAATCACAATACAAAGGAAAGAAGAAAAATTAATTAAACAAAAACCCTGAGTAGTTGAAAGTGGGTGGGTCCCAGTTAAGAGGGCTGAGCTTTGTTTGGGGTGAGACACAGGGGAGGGCAGGCATGTGGGCACAGATCAGGAAAGTTGCAGGTATGACCAGGGAGGGGGGCATGCTAACTAATTAGTTGTGGTAAATAGTTTCCAGTTACGTGTGCCAATGGTTTCTCACATCCCTATATTTCCATGTAGTTTCTCAGATCAAGAAGTGGACCTATTGTCTTTCTCTCGTTGCTTTGAGCAATAGAATACGGTGAAGGATACTTTGTGATTTCTAAGTCCAGGCCTTGAGGAACTTCTGCTTCTTCCATCTTAGAGTTCAGCTGCCATGCCCCATGGCATCCAAGCTAGTGAATGGTCAGGAGGCGCATGCAGAGCCAGGGAGGGGGAGGCCCTCTTGGGGATTCTAGCCCAGCACGGTCTCAGGTGAGTGAAAGAACTGCCAGCTGAGCCAAACTCCTGACCCACTGAAAGTGAGAAAATAAATCTCTTTTTGTTTTTGTTGTTTTAAGACATTAAGTTTAGGGGTCTTTGTTAGACAGAAATCATTACCTGACATATCAGTACATCTGTTGTTGTTTGAGACAGGCTCTCACTATGTTGCCTAGACTGGCTGTAAACTCCTGGACTCGAGCCATCTTCTGCCTCAGCTTCCCGAGCAGCTGGGACTACAGGTGCTGCCACTACACCTGGCTCAGTGAGTTTTTTTCTGTGTGTGTGGTGTTGGGGATTGAACCCAGAGTCATTCTACCTTAGAGCTACACCCCAGTACTATTTTATTTTTATTTGGAAACAGAGTCTCCCTACGTTGCTGAGACTGGCCTGGAACCTGAGATCCTCCTGTCTTAGCCTCCCAAGTACTGGGATTGCAGGCATGCGCCACCATACCTGGCTTCAGTTATTATTTTTAAACAACATTTGACTTGATAATAGGGATGGAGAAGGTATTAGGATATTGAGGGAAGAGAAAAAGATACATGATCTCTTTCATATTCTTTTCAGAGAAAAGCATCAGCCTCATTCAGTTGTACTTCATCTTGCAGACTCAGACTTGAAGCTGGGGACAGTTGGACTTCAGGTGGGTCAGATATTTTTGTTGTTTTGTTGTTGTTCTGTTTTTTTTTATGGGGGGAGCAGTGTCACACTCTTTTGCTCACAGGCTGGCACTAAATTTCTGGGCTCAAGTTACTCTCCTGCCTTAACCATCCCAAGTAGCTGGAACTACAGACATGCACCACCACACTGGGGTACTAAGTGGGATTTTTGACAAGTGAATATAGTAAAATGAATGGAAGGATGTTGAAGGTATGCAGGGAAGTATTACAGTGAATAGCCATGGGATTCCATCTAAAGGGCAAACAATCTTATGTTTTCAAACTGCAGCTCTATTGATTTAAGAGAAATAGCACACTTTATCAATCCACATAGAACTCTACTGGGAAAGAGTTTCTTCCTGTGTTTCTTTGGCTTCCTTTGCAATCATTCCCATTTTTTTGTAAGAATACAAGAGGGCTCAATGTCAACCACTTATTATCTTCTATTCATAAACACATTATGCAGTTTTACAGATTTTCTTGGACTATGAGCTGTTAGAAGAGAAGCCCTGCATGCAAGTTTTTAAAGTCCTTGATGGAACATAGGATAGGGCTATGCAAAATAACAAAGAAAAAAAACTGAATGAATATATCTTCTAGCTCTATCCAAGGTTTATAAATAATTGTTTAGTGAGAAGAAAATATCAGTCAAATATGAACTATCCCAGTTTTGTGCTCAGATTAATCAGGATGGATGGCTCATAGTGGATACTTAAATATAGGTTTGTTGAATAAAAGAATAAATAATCTGTCAGGTAAGGCTCATATTATCCTGAAGTGAAGGAAGATTAATCCCTGCTGACATTTGTTTCTCCTCATCATTTTGATGTACACTTGTGAAATTTCAAGTCTAGCAGAGTTTTCCTGATAAAGATTAACCATCTGGAATTCCAGCTTCTCTCCAGATCTGAGTACCTTGGGACAAAGAAGTTGAGCAAAAATCTCACCTTTAATTCACACTCCTTATATCCACTGCAATGTATTTACACTTTATTACTATAAACATAGGTGCTTGCTTGAACCTTTGACAATGTGTGAGCTACTGTAAGTCATACTTCTCTAACATGTTTTATGTTGTGCAGTCATAATTCTGGCTTATTTTAAATGTTAAGATGTGCTGACTTAAAGAGAACATTCTTCTCTGTGTGAATGGATACAGACTTCTCCATTTCATTCCAGAAAATGAATAAAAGTCTACTAATGCACCTCCACTTCAGGAATATTTCAATTTTATTACTGAGCCAAGAGGGACATTAAGATTCCAGAGATAAAGAGTAGCCTCTCAAAGTGTGTGTGTGGGGGGGAGAGGCTCACCCACAGGGATATAATAGTGAAGCCCCAAAACTCATACTGTGCTTAATCATCCACCAAAGCTTACTTTCATCAAAGGATTGCCATTATCAGTCTTATCCGTTATTTTCCCAGAAAAGAGTATTACATTATTACAACATAACAGCAAGAAGTTTGTTGCAAAGCTACCAGCATATGAAATATGACAGTCTGGTCATATCAATTACCACCAAAGCTCTTTCAAATAGCAGTTTCCTACCAGTAAGATTCTAATTCACGAGGCCTGGGGAGAGACTCAGTTTCTGACAACAAGCAACTCAAGTGCTTCTCCTCCAGCCAGTCTGACATCAGTTTCCTGACAGGCCTTTTAAAAAAATCACTGATTTATTCAACTGAGATATGGCAGGTGCCTGCTTGTGTGACTCCATAAAGAATGATGAGTTCGTAAAATATGTTCTTTTCTCTGCACTAAAGGAGACATTGTTATGACCGTTGTCGTCACATATAAAACAATTGATATCTTTTCTAGTGTTCACTCTGCAAATATGTATGGCCACCCTGTGCGGCCAGTGGATTTGTACTCATTTCACATGAGGTGATTGGCATGTGATTCAAGAGTTTCACTCATAAACTCTTAGTAATTCAAGAGTTTTACTCATAAATTGTTCTAATCATGCATCTCCATGTTTATAGCAGCACAATTCATAATAGCCAAATTATGAAACCAACCTAGATGTCCATCAAGAGGAATGGATTACAAAAGTGTGGTATACATACACACAATGGAATTTTACTCAGTCATAAAGAAGAACAAAACTATGTCATTTGCAGGAAAATGGATGGAACTCAAGAATATCATGCTAAGTGAGATTAGCCAGTCTCAGAAAGTGAGGAGTTGAATGTTTTCTCTCATATGTGGAAGCTAGAGAGAAACTGGGAAACAAAAGGGACTTCAGATAAAAGAGGAGAGACTCCAGTGGAGCAATGGAGGAGGTTTGAGGGGGGAAAGGAGAGACTTGATGAAGGAAACAGTTTGAATAATGCTATATACATATACAGAATTATCAATGCCAATCTCAATAGCATGTACGCGGAAGAGGGGTACGGTGGGATCCGGAGGGAAACACACCATGTGCTGACTGCATGTATGCTCCTGTCACTCTAAACCTCGTTATGATGCATCATTACAATGCGACAATAAAATATATTAAAATAGTTCTAATCAAATCCAGCTCAGTGTGTATTTCCATTTTTAATTGTCATTCTCTATGGCACATGTTGCTTCTTCACCGTTCAAGAAATCTATGATTTTCACCCGGGAGCCACATGCTCCATGGAGGTGTATTTTAATTTCACTGTTATGGTAAGCACACATGATGTACACTTTGAAAAGCAATATTCAGTGTCATATTCTAACTGTTTATTTGAGACTAGAACCCATTCTTTTTATAGGGCATCAAACAGAAAGAAAAACTCGAGAAAACTTGTATAATGGGAATACATAAAAGATAATCTATTCTTCTGGGAACCACATTCCAGAATGATTGTCAGAATTGGTGGAGGCTGTAGAAGTATTCACATCCTCTATACATCAAAAAGGAGCATGTTAATAATCACTGATCAGCTGGGTGTGGTGGTGCACATACACACCTGGAATCCCAGTACTTGGGAGGTTGAGACAGGAAAATCACAGGTTTGAGGACAGCCTCAGCAATGTAGCGAGACTCTCAGCCACCTAGTGAGATCCTGTTTAAAATAAATAAATAAAAATAAAAGGGGTTGGGGTGTGCTTGGCAGTAGAATAGTCCTGGGTTCAATCACCAGTACCAAAAAAGAAGCTCATTGAACAACATTGGTTATGAGACGTTATTGCTCAGTCTGTTGAATCTTAAGGCATCAGAGGCTTTAGCATCTTTCACAATTGCCTTCTGTGATTCATCTCTCCCCTTTCTACCAACATTTCCTAACTCCAGCAGCCTTTTCTTTTATTGCAATTTTCAAACATACCCGACTGATGTTCTGCTCTGCCCATGGTCCAAAATCCTTAGGATGACTAAGATTAAGACACTGGTGCCCAGGAGGTGTTGGCACTGGACTTCGGCAGATTGGCTTTCAAATTAATGAGATAATTTTATAGGCTCTCCATTCCACATTTCCGGAATAGTCACAGGCTGAGGGTTGAAACCATTTACCCTGAAGCTTAATCCATAACTTTGTAAAAATGAAATTAGGATCCAGTGAATTATGTAAAATATCAAATGCCTATTACATTTGGCATTTGGAAAATGTTCAACCACTATAAAATAACCAAATTTTATTTTCCAAGCATTTTCATGACCTTGATCATTTGATTAAAAACTTCTCAGAGCTGATCAGGGAAATTACATGTTAAGAAAGAAACATACACACTCCCACACTCACATTTCACATGTATTTGAGTTTCAGCCACCAAAATATCCCTTCCCCTTCTAGTTTCCATTTCAGTAGGAAAGACAAAAATTCTGAATGTAGGTGAGAAAAGATTTATGGCATATTTCCAAGTCTCAGTGCTCTTTTTGTATGTTTTAGTATATAAATAATGACTTATAAGACATGTTCTTGGGGGGGTTACTAGGGACTGAACCTAGAGATATTCTACCTCTGAGATATACCCCCAGCCCTTTTAAAATTTTATTTTTATTTTAAAACAGGATCTCACTATGTTCCTAAGACTCTGGCTAATTTGCTGAGGCTGGCGATCCTCCTGTCTGTCTCCAAAGTACTGGCATTGCAGGCATGGTCCACTAAGACATGTTCTTATGTAGAACAAAACCAAACCAAGGAAACCATAATCCTCTAATAAGTTTATACAGCCAGATCTCTTCCCCGCTTCTAAACTAGATCCAGCAGGCAGGGACAGAGATGACTGATGAAAGAGATCGTGAGAGGGGGATGTGGGTAAACCTGGTTGATTATTGCTGCTGGTGTTCAAATTGTGGCCAGAATTTCCGTGAAAGGTTAAAAGTAGCCCAGTAGATTTTTATTTTATTTGACTTCATGTTTATTAGAAGCAAGTCCAGTAGCTAAAGAGAGGATCATAATTTTTCATGGAGATAAATGTTGATTATCATAAAAATGAATTTTGAACTCTTAGTTTCTGTAATGATTTGAAACATTAGGATTTCTCTAACATCCTCTTTGATTTGAATTCCGGTAGATTTCTTTATTCTTTGTGATATCATTCCCGTAATGGCAACTCTACCTATGATAAGCCATGAAATGATAAATCTGAATTGTATATTAGGTTATAATAGTAGATAAACATAAATCCAACCTTCCATTATAATAGTAAGCAACTGTCATGGTATTTGGTATCTTGGCTTTTGGTCTTAGCACAGGGAGATGAAGATGTTGAGGGCCTTCCACCGGGTTTTGCACTCCAATTTAATAAACATTCTATACACAGTATTAGTTCAAATTGGGAAAACAAAATTTTGTTCAAATATTTTAACTAAAATAAAAATATTTGTGAAATATATAATGCTGTTTACATGAACTCATTAATTAAATTTAAAAGAAGAACAAAAGATTCCCTTGCAGAAGCTAGACCAGTTCTGTCTTTCAGTCATTGTGTATTCTACATAAGAATCTTTGGTATATCCAAATACATCAAATTATTAGCTGGATAATAAGTACATTTAATAAGTTGTTTCTTTAGTTTTAAGATAAAGCATATTTTTAAATTATGAAAACATAGAACTACCAAAATCCTTTATAGATTGGAAACTCAATCTTATATTTTTCAAGCATGGAAAGGAGCTATAAACAGAGTAAGTGATTTGCTTAACAACACAAAGCAAATAAGTAGGAGATCTAACATGAGGAGCCGGACATTGTTTCATTTGGCAAATATATGTGGGGTCCAATTCTTTCAAGCACAAATCAGACCCCACATATACACTATGCCCTTCATGTGCTTGTTATCTACTTAAGGGAGTCAAATGAATAAACAGTTCCCTACAAGAGAGAGCATAGGGACAGACAAAGATTTGTATAGGGTGAGTAAAAGGGGTAGCTTAGGGATGGCTTACTGGATGAGGGAGGAACTTAGGTGACATCTAAACCATATAGAGCAAAAGAGGGGTGGAAGGATGTTCGACGCAGGAGTATTTCATTAGGCTCAGAGGTTAGAAAGTACTTACCGTTGACGCACCTCCACACACTGGAGCAAGGAACAAGGAGAGAGAGACTGGGCTGGTAACAAAGGGTCTCAAGGCTTGTCAAATTTAAAGATTTACACATTATTCTGAAGGCAAATGGGAAGTCATTGTCAGGGTTTTTGCAGACGAATGACATTATGTAATTTGCATTTTAGGAGTGATTGTCAGACTAGAATGTGGTTATTGATTTGGAGAAAGGGGGAGACAGGAGGCCAGGACAATACTTCCTCTGTCGCCATAAAAAGGGTCTTTGTGAAAATTGGAAAAAGTTGCCCTTCCTGTTGGAAAATTGTCGTAACATACAGAATTTGTTTGAACAAGACTCTGTTGCCATTAGCCAGAAAATTTGACACGGATATAGAAATCTATATGATGTGATATGACATCCTTGTACAATTCACAGCCGCCCCAACTGGCCCCGACCATACACTGCTTCTAGGAAACTCGAAAAGCTGTTACAAATAATTCTGTAGGGCACTTAAAAGTTTATAAGCCCCTTTCATAAACATTATTTCACTTACTTTTCCTGGTAATTCTGAGAGGTAGTTAAAAAAGGGAGTCTTTTTAAACTCATTTTATGTCTGGAAAAATTAAGCCTCACCTAAGCCAGGTGACTTTCCTGTCACCACAACTGAGGATAGTGACACTGACCTCGAGTCACTGTTACCTTGACCTCTGAACATTGTCCTTTTCAGCCCTTTGTTGCCTTTATTACCACAGAAGTTACAATATAAAAAATGAAAAGACACTAATTTCTTTTTTATATACTTTTATTAATGCATTGTAATGTACCAATAAAATGTAATTTTATATACTTTTATTGGTGTATCATAGTGAGATTCAAAGTGATATATTCATACATGCACACATCACTTAGTTACTAGCTTCATAAATTCATCAAGTATCTGGCAGCATAAGTGGGGTAGGTGGGGGAGGATGGGTGAAAGACAATAACCTTTCCTTTTCTAAAGCCAGAAATTGAATTCAGAAACTGTCATAGAGTACTGGTCTACTAGTTAGTTTTTGAGTGTGGGGACAGGAAATTGACTTGGCTCTTTGTGATTCAAAAGGCACTTTGTTTTCCTAATCTTTGAAATACAATCCATATCTTAATAGTTCAATCTGCATTTCTTATCCTGTGCATGCCTTTAATATAGATATAAAGAAGAAATTAAATCCTGATTATAAATAAATATCTCATATTCTGAAAACTAATTGAAATACAAATGTATTAATATAGCTTTAAAACATCAAAATGTGTAATGTAGCTCACATTTGCCAGTTTTCACCTAATAAAGAAATTAATGGCTTTCTTATGAAAAATGTTTGGGTATTAGTTTACAATCTTGCCTGCATATTTTAAAAATGACATTCAGAACAAAATATCAAACATATTTGGTTAACATATATTTTATTTTATTTATTTATTTGTTTTGGGGAAGTACTAGGGATTGAACACAGGGGTATTCTACCTCCGAGCTACACCCCCAGCCCTTTTTATTTTTTATTTTGAAACATGGTCTTGCTAAGTTGCTGAGAGTCTCACTAAGTTGCTGAGGCTGTCCTCAAACCTGCCATCCTCCTGCCTCAGCCTCCCAAGAACTGGGAGTACAGGCGTGTACCACTGTGGTGAGCTGGTTAACAAATATTTTAAATGGCACTGAGAAGTAGGGAAATTAATAATTTTAAAGTCAGGATTAAACGGTTCACAGCCATGTGATGATGTGAGATGGCACCCTGACGTCACGGCTAGGGAGGCTGAATAGCAGAATTCTCTTGATAATAAGCCTCTAATCGTACAATCAGATTTGCATGGAGAAATTGTGGGGGTATTTTGCTTGAAAAATACAAGCAAGAGGGTCCAGCAGAATTCTAATGATTTGATGGTCCTCTTTCCAACAGTCCTAGAATGCAGGGAGGTGGTGCCGTGCAATGGTTAGAGCACAGACCCCAGAGCTAGTGGTCTGGGCTGCTGCACTGCACTCCCACGGAGCAGCTGTGTGACACTGGGTGAGATTCCTAACTTCCCTGTGCACCATAGGGTAGTTATGAGAATTACATATACTAGTGTATATAAAATACCTAGAATAGTGCCTTGCAGATACTAATTGTAATGTAAGCCATGGTTTTGCTAATATGATTTGAAGGATTATCACATATGATATTTTCTGTTGAACTGTGAAGATAAGGTTACTGCTAAAAACTTTATGTCAGTATGAAAGCACTATGTGGAAAACAGGATTGGAAGCTTGGATACTTATTTTTAGTTTTCTTTCTCTTCCATAAATCTTCATTAGGAAAAGAAAAGAAAACCCCACAACTTTATGTTCCCTTCCTATGGCCAAAATGCCAGAACTTTCTCTTTCTGTCTCCAAAAGGAATGAGTGCAGAAGACTGGAATTGAAGTCTTTATGGTTGCTCAAAAGACACACACATGTAGGACTGTGCAAGTTATAATTGCCTGGGAAGGAAACTCCAGTTTAGGAAAGCATCAAATAAGCAATCCATATCTGGAAGTCTGATTTATGCCTCATATGGTGTTTTTAGGCTGATTCCGAGCAGTGTCCATTACCTAATGTAGAAAAAAAAATGCTCACAATATCTGATGAGAGTTGTCATTGTTTCCAGGTACAAACCGTGTGCGTACATTCCAATGAACAACGCTTAAAATGTCAAGATAAAGATCAAGGCACTCCTCGTACTGATTTCAGTGCTCCATGTGTTCATCTTGTTCACTGAAATGTTAGATTCTCAAAGATGAGAACTACTTAATTTTTGAAAACATTTTCACCTGTAAATAATAAACTCCAATTATTTTTTAAATAAAACAATTACTTAGTAACATTTTTGCTATCTCAAAAATGAAATAAACATAGGTTTGGAATGGCCTAAATAGCCCACTTCTCAGATTTCTGGTAATTGAAGAATATTCATCTGTGAACTTTATACCATAATTTAAAACAGACTGGAAGATACTATAATTTTCCATAGATAGTCATTTAATATTTCCACAGAAATACCATTCTTCTTAGATTTCAAATGCTTTAAATTTTGTCATGCACCATAGTTTTGCAATAAAATATTTAGAGAAAGGTTATTTCAAAATTTTCTGCTGTCTGGGGATAAAAAAAAAAGGACAGGACATTTTTTTATAGCTAAGTTGTAATGGTTAGACTTCTTTTGATTACAAGTGGATGAAAATCTAAACCAAACTGGCTTGAACAAAAATAGAATTTATTGCCTCACCTAACCAAGAAATTTAGGAATAAATCTAGCTTTGGTGAGAGCTTGACCAGGTTCAAATGATATCATCAGGACATGGCTTCTCTCTAACTCCTGGCTCTGCCTTCTACTTGTGGCAGAGAAGCATTCTTCCATTCTCAGACCAGGTCCACTTCATGCTTGTAAGTTGGCTGCCACATCTCCAACGCTTCACACTTCTAGGTTCTCACCCTGTAGGAAAGAGAATGTGCTTCCGAGAGCTGAAATAAAAGACCAGAATGGAGTCTCAGCAGCAATGCTTGACCCATGAGGCTCTGACACTACCCTTGGACACATCACTGTGGCGGGTCAGAGGAATGCACTGAGAAGTCTGGGCTTAGAGAAAACACATGCTTTCTGAGAGCAGGGATGAGTCAGGTTTACCTAAAGCGCATGCTCTAACAAAGGCAGAGGGGTGGCTCTTCCAGAGCAAAATGAAAGTGCAGTGCCAGTATTACTTTCAATTTGATGCTCTCTCTGGGGAAGTTTTAAGCTACATGAAAGTCAGGGCCTTACTGATTTTGCTCACCATTTTATCAACAGCACATAGCAGTCTCTGAGATACAGCAGGAGTTTAATATAAGTGAATATAATAACAATATGCTCTATTTGATGAATAAAGATGGGTCATGGTAAGATTTCCATTACTCTGCAGCATTCCATGTTCCTGATGTTCCTTCTTTCTTAAGACTCCCCTCCTTGACATTAATGATTCTGTGCCATCCAGGCTCTGCTTCTGACAATTGTACATCCTTTCAGCACCCCATTGGTAGTTCCCAGATTCTCATCCTCATTGCCACTGTTGTAGTCTTGATCTTTATTATCTATCATCTGTAAAAGGTAGTAGTCTCATAATTAGTTTTTCTACCCCTCATCCTTCCCTTCTCTTCAACTACATTGCTTTCAGAGTAATTTTCTTTAAAGAAGAGCGTGGATATTATCACTTATCTGCTAACAGATATGCAGCCACTCTCCATTGCCCTGATTGAAATACAAACTTTGTTGCACTCAATTAAGATACCCAACCTATTATTTATTGTCCTCTCCTATTGTTTTCAAAGATGGTATAAATGCCTAATGAGGAAGGATCATGAGTAACTCATTATCTTTCTAATTTTATTTGCTTTATGCCTTTCTGACTTTCATGCTGATGGTTTTGTAGTGATAAGGCATAAATAACTAAAAGTTAATGAATAAGTAAAAATAAAGAATGCATGCCATAATTGATATACGATGGCATGGATGGAATTTCATCCTCTTAGGATAATAAGTTGCAAAGAAATGACCAGTGAATAGAAGGTTCTTTTTTGTGAGGTTCCTTATGACCCATTTTGCAAAAGATCCACATTCTATTTTTTGGTAGCTGTCAGAGTGTATTCCCCAATATTGACTTAATGATGCTTGGATATTCGTACCAAGTGAAGAAGACAATATTTCCGTCTTGGTTTTGAAAGTGCTTTTCTTCTCAGCTATAACATCTTATCATACAGATTAGAATCCTGTATCTTTTCAAAAAATCATTTCTAGGTAGCCACAGCAAAAGAAATGCAGTCTGTTGATAAATACAAAATAGCCTGAATGAATTAGAGAAATTAAAATTTAGAGAAGAATTAATAATTATTTTTATTTATCATATTAGCACATTTAAATTTGTTATTGACTGGTTTGACAAGGATGTGGAGAAGCAACCATCCAGATTCACCACTGGTGGAATGCAGCACAGCTGAAGCTACCTACACATGTATATTCCAGTCTTTACATGGTCATTGGTGTGTTCAGATTCTCCAAAAAGGGCTTGAGGGTCATATGGTTTTAACAAGAAATCCCTTGAGAAAGAACTCCTATTTTTGTGTTATTTGAACTTCTATAAAACATGAAAAAAGTGGAAAATGCTACAAATTCCTCTACATTTGCTATACTCATGTCTCTATATCCATTCCTCCCTGATTCAGCTCCAAGATGATAGGAATTGTAATTCATTATTCTCAAGGGTTTTTAAAAACTGCTCTTTTCCTATCTTTTGTAAGAAAATTATTGAAAAGATTGGGTTAAGTATTTCTTAGTGGATACCAGTTTTTACTTAGGGGGTGGAAAATAAGAATTCCCCTTCCCAAGCTAGCATGTGTGTAGGGAGAGATATGTAATTCCCCAACCACCAGGACTAGCACTCTATTCTGGCATGGTCTAAGAAGTAGCAAAACTTCTGAGGAAAATGGCTGTTTAGGGATTAGGAATGAAAAATAGGCGGTTTGGGAGCAGAGATGATCGATGACAAGAGGTTTTCTCCGATGCCTTCATACTTTGTAAGATCTTAAAAACTTTATGCCACCTTAGTAATAAGAAAGAGACTCAAGAATAACTGATACTATTTTTATGCCAATTTAGGGGCATAAATCAAGTAAAATATTTTAATGATGCTGTGCCCATGTGTGAAGGTATCAATACCAATCTCACTCTTATGTATGGGGAGGGTGGGTAGTGGGATGAGACCAGAAGAAAAACAGGATAAGACCTGTATGAATGTTTCTTTATATGACTTTGACCTTACTGTGATGTATAATTACAATGCACCAATAAAACTACAAAAGAAAGATTATAAAAAGTACTTATTATTTGACTCATCCATTTTAATTCTAACAATTTACTCTACATATATTCTGAGATAATCCCACAAAAATATGTATGCGTAGTAATGTTCATTTTAGCATTATTTGTATTTGATTTTTTTAAAAAAAGAAGTGGAAGTAACCCTAGTTCTTATTAACTATGAATTGGAAATTAAATGTGGCTGTGCCTTGCAGTAGATATGAGCATTAGAGTCAAATTTAAAAGGATGAAATGTGTATGTGTATAAAGGTGGCAATATGGGTAAATGTAGAAAACTTTCCACAAATACTAAGTGAAATAAAACAATATACAAAATAATGCACAAAGCCGGGCGTGGTGGCGCACGCTTGTAATCCCAGTACTTTGGGAGGCTGAGACCGGAGGATCCGGGTTCGCGGCCAGCCTCAGCTCTCGCTCTGTCTCTGTCTCTGTCTCTCTCTGTGTGTGTCTCTCTCTCTCCTTAGTGAGGCCCTCCGCAACCTCGTGAGACCCGGTTTCAAAATAAAGCATAAAAAATAGGAC
>PVJS01024345.1:0-28779 GCA_004027185.1 Glis glis
CCCCGGTACCGCAAAAAAAAAAAAAAAAAGCAGGGAATATCTTAATGGACTTCTGCTATATTTTGAGTGAGCCAGGATCTAACACCAGAGGTCTCACAACCTGCTGAGCTTGTTTTAGGTGTTTTTCCCTCTGTCTGTCTTTCGAGACTAGTAACAAAATCCTTAACAGTTAAAGGGCCTGAGTGCTGGTCTTTGGATGCTAGAGATGAGAAAGCCTTCTGTAGTTCTGCTGCCGGGAGAGCAGAAGGACCTCTAGATGAGGGTGCAGCTGATTGAGGGGAGACTGTAACAGTCCTGGACCTGCAGCTGGGAAATGAGAGGAGGCCCTGGGTGGAATCTCCTGGTACACATTTAGGAGAAAGAGCTGAAGGGAACCATTTTTTTTAGGGGTCCCTCACTCCAGTCCAAGACCACTTTGCAGGATGTCAACACACTCAAATACAAGTGGAAATGCCTGGAGTTGAAGTTACTCTATCATGATCATTGGCAACTCTGACTCAGAAAAAGTGGCTCAGGCAGGTGGGATTTTTAGGATCTTTCAATGAATGGTTGCATTTTGGAGCAAGAGCCTGAACAAGGTCACGAAACACTTTGCTTGACTTGTTTTGGGGGAAGTATATCTGAAAAATCTTATGCAATTGTAATTACTCTCTTTGCTGATATAAGATCTTTATCTGTACCCTGGTCACAGTATGTTCTTTCACACTGTCCTTCACACTTTGGTTAAACATTCCTGAAGCTGAGAATAAACAAACAGTGGGAATGAATGGGATAAAACAGTATTAGTTCTCATCTCCATGTGAAATGATCAGTCTTTTTGTTCTGCATGCTCTTAGAAAAGAAATCAAGCATCCTTCTAATTAGAAGAACTGAAAACCTGTGGTGAAACAGAGTAGTAAAAACAGGTGACTGTGTAGTTTTTCCCAACACCATTGAGCATCAAATAGTCATTGCAAGCAAGGAAACCCATCCTACCTGCATTATATGTATAAGGAGTATTGTACATGTCTGTGTCATCATCTAGAAAAATGAAACATAAATATTATGGTAATACAAATTCCATCACCATGTTGCAATAACACAGCAGAACTTCAGAGAAACAACAGAACTTTTATAGAAAAGCAATGCATTTTTCCTAGTTCATCACTTCCGTTTGTATTTCCAAATACTGCTTTTTGCTGGCCCTCTATAGGTTATGGATAGGGAAGGATGGAGGGATAAGCCCAGAACACCTGGCAGTCCTCCAAAGCGTATCTCCTAAGAGGCTTCTTGGCTGATGGGCGGGGGATGAGACAGAGACACAGATCTGTGGTTTGAGGGGTGATGAAAGGAGAATAAGAAGGATGCTGAAAAGATAGAGGGGCACGGAGTTTGCTGGGGTCTTGCAATTTTTGTGTGAACAAAATCTACATGAAAGAAGAGTATATATTCTTTAAACCACAAGGACTTAATCAGAGAACAGAAGGACATACATACCCGGCTTGTGCACCATGTGAATTTGCTTAAACATCGTCTTGTACCAGTCCTTCGGTCGGTCAACTGTCTGTGAAAGAGAATATTCAACAGTTAATAAATCTGGCTTCAAGTCAACATTGCTCTTCAATGTTTTCATTGCTTCTATTTTATCTTTTTAATAGTATATTTCTATTCTGTGATAACATTTTCTCTCTCTTTACTATTACTTGATGACAATTTCAGCAATTTATCCAGTCATGTATATAGTTTATAAATAATATTACTCCACCTTTGAGTTTATACTGAATTGGAACATTTGATGCTGTGGTTTTATTTGTTCAAATCATTGCTGCACCCAGCACTAGATAGCAGATATTGTCACACACATATTTATATAAAATTCACTGAATAAAACTTGTTGCAATATTTTGCTTAACTATTTTTGTGATAGTTACCACTATTCTTAAAAAAAACTTTATTGAGTGTTCTGTCAAAACAATATTTTTAGAATTAACTAGGGAATGTTCTTGACTGAAACTATATTCTGATCAACTTAGATTAGGAGAAGTAAATTTGATATTTATTAGTATAAACCAATAAAGTTAATAAAATACTGAATATATAATCCAGAGTCCTAGAGCAAATCTCAAAATATAGACCTTGTTTCAAGCTTTCTTTAACTGGATAATAGAGGGTACATGACTTTTGCCTTGCTAAATTATAACCTTCATGAGGGAAGAAGTTCCTTGTGCCTGCCAGACATGGTAGAGACAGGCTGTAGTGGAAAGATGAAATTAATATTCAATCTTGAATATTCAAATCTTGGTTCTTTTAATTACTGTTTAATATTTCCTAGAAACATGAGTTTGGGCAAATTATTGAGCCCTAGTTTTCTCATCTTTAAAATGAAATAATGATAGCTGTATACAGGATTGTTATAGAAAGTGAATGAGACTGATATATATATGTATATATATATATATATATGCCTAGAAAGTGAATGAGACATATATATATATATATATATATATATATATATATATATATATGCATGCCTAGAATAATGCCTAGGACATAAGAAAAATTCAGTAAATAAAACAGAAGGGAACCTCAAATACTTGTGGAATGAAACACTGAACAAATCTAGCTTTTTGGATATAACTCTACTTTACTGTACACCTATAGAAGTAGACATATTTTTATAGACATAAATAAACATTTTTCTTGGCAAAATCTTCATCCCAACTCTTTCAGAGGTACTTGGGAAAGAAACTTGACCATTCTGTGCACTGTAGCTAAATATACCAGATTTTTAAAGATAGTTCTTTTGATTTAAAAAATTTGGTTGGAGCCAGGCGTGGTGGAGCACGCTTGTAATCGCAGTACTTGGGAGGCTGAGACTGGAGGATCTGGGTTTGCGGCCAGTCTCAGCTACTTAATGAGACCATTTCAAAATAAAGAATAAAAAAAATATAGGGCTGGGGGTGTAGCTCAGAGGTAGAATGTCCCTGGGTTCAATCCCCAGTACTGCCAAAAAGAAAATATTGGTTGGGACGGCTACAAAAATATTCTTGTACTTGTTATACTGAGCATTGGTTTAGATTTTACACCCTGATTTTCCTTTTACAAATGTGATTACTGCATTTTTCATCTGGGAATTGAGGATCTTGTGCCAGATGATTCTGGCAATTGCCACACATGCAGATTAACATTATGGGCTACTTGACTTTGTTGGGAATCACTTTTGCATTCTAGGCTCTTCCTACAGTGGAAAACTGAGGGGATTGTTGATTGATAAATGGTGGAAGCTGGTGGGAGGGAGTGCAGTGATGGAGCAGGAGTCTGACTATTATTTGCTGGTTCAAACAAGATAGCTGAACGTGGAAACATGTACCTTTTTTTTTTTTTGTAGTGCTGGAGATCGAACCCAGTGCTTCATGCATGCGAGGTAAGCACACTATCACTGAACTACGCTCTCAGCTCAAAACGTGTCTTTCATGGGTATTTATTTTCATAAAAGACCAGTTTGTCTCTCATTAGGCCTCATTTATTTTGCAGGATGAGAGCAACAAAAAGGAAGACATAACTTTGTGAAAAAGTGTTTTCTAGGCTGGGCGTGGTGGCGCACGCTTGTAATCCCAGTACTTTGGGAGGCGGAGACCGGAGGATCCGGGTTCACGGCCAGCCTCAGCTCTCTCTCTCTCTCTCTTGCTCACTCGCTTGCTCTCTCTCTACCTAGTGAGGCCCTCCGCAACTTCGTGAGACCCGGTTTCAAAATAAAGTATAAAAAATAGGGCCGGGGGTGTAGCGCGGAGGTAGAACACCCCTGCGTTCAATCCCCGGTACCGCAAAAAAAAAAAAAAAGTGTTTTCTAACCATACCTGGATACAACCAATGTGAATGAGGACGCTTAATAAGTACTGTCACCGGATATGGAAATGCACCTTGACAGATAGGAGTTTCTCCCTCACTTGCTGTATCAGGCAGGGTCTTACAGTTATGCCATCTGCTGCCTTTATATGGTGAGAAGGGAAATGCCCGGTCAATTGGCAAAGGAGAACATGAAACTGGTAAAACAGGAATACTAAAACTCATGTCCTTTCCAAAAGTATTGTAAGCCTTTGAAGTTCCTTTTATAAATGCCATCATGGAGATTGCTATGCCTAATAATGAGATTATGAAAGTGGAAGTCTACTCAAATTTGAGGAAATTTACTTTTAGATCTATCCTTCAAAATCATTTCACATGGACAAGAACTACCAAGACTTCAGTAAGTAGCTGTCGCTATAACCTTGACTGAAAAGACTTTGATTTTTATATTCCTACAGTTTATGAAACATCAGAGCTCCAAGCTGATTTAACATGCAGAGATTTCCGATGAGAAAACAGACCTATTTTCTACCTATCAGTACACAGTGATTCAGTTCTATTTTTGCCCCTTTCCAGCTTTCAAAATTGTCAAGTGTTATGTTTGAATTAGAAGTGATCTTATATGTCACTTCACTAGCTGGCTTTAATTACACAATCTCATGGGATCTGAGACCTAGTTATTTTTGTTGTTGTTTTTAAGAATGGCAGTAAAAGGCTAACATAGATATCCCAAGGCACATGAGAGAGGGCAATATGGAGAGCCACTTTCCATCATTAAAATAATTCGAAGGTAGTATATATTGATTCCTGCATTTCTGGAGTTTTTCAACCATCTTATAAAATCCTGTTGCCTTGGTATGCGTTGGTTGTCTAAGATGATATTATAACATGCTATATTGGGACAATACTGAACAGAAAGCAACTTGAGTCTGATAAATCATTCCTTTCTACATAGATGAGGAAGAAAAACAACCTTGGAGACTTTCATCCTGCTGTGGCTCAGAGATGGCCTGACTCAACATTTATAAACACAGCTATACTTGGGGATGTGCTCTGTAGGGCTGCAAAATAGTAAACGTGAGTAAGAGTCTTCCCAGAGCTCCACCTTCTTTGTAAAGTTTTAAAGGTCTAAGTAGAGCACAAATGTCCATAAAAATTATAGTTCCTTAAAAGGAATTTCTGGGTTACTTCTATTTTATAGAAGGAAATTAGTATTATATGTATGTATGTGTTTGCTTATGCATATCTAAGCATCCTTTGATTTGGAAGTTGATAAAATGATATACAAAATTTTAATTACTTGATTTTCATTAGCCATCTCCGACATCTCAGTTTTTCCCTTTAACAACTAACAAACAAAGCAAGGCGTTGCCAAGTTAAAAATATGTCTCATGGAGGAAAACAGTGGATCAGGTCTGCATGTCCATTTGTATATATTATTTATTGACTTAAAAATATGCCCAGAGGTTTCAGATAAAATCTTTTCAGACAAAATATAAGTAATGATCTCTTAATTTGTATATATGGCATGCCTCAGGGTCAATTAGACAAAAACCCGTGGCACCTTGCCTGTGTGACTCTGTATCCTTACATTATTAAGGGAAAAAATTCACATTTAACCATTCTGAGTCAGAAGTCCAAAAAGGACAACAAATGACAAAACACCATCACCAGAAACATGTCATCATCCTAAAACTGAGAATATTAGTCACAATCTCTGAACTTTTTCTGTCACTTAAATATGACAATCGTCAGTTCCAACACAGATTTTTAGGACTCTATAATTAGTCACATCCAACACTCTCACAATCTAATGATTCTAAAACCCCAGCACCTGCTATACTGATTTACATTTTGGCTTCAACAATAATATAGATGCTTAGAATAATCCAATTTTATCTCTTCTCTGTATATAAAGCACATAATTCTCAAATAATAAAAGCAAATGGAAAGAGAGCCCCCTACTCTATTTTTAGTTTTTTTTAAATGTTTCCAATTTTACCACTGCTGTTTTTCCTGATATCTTTTCCATTCTCTCCCCGTATCCATGACTGTCTTTGGTTCCCCAGGTTTGCATTCCAGGGAAGCAGCTCTTTGGCAATGCCCCAGCCTTTTATGTGGGTCTGGCAAGCAAAGCGTATGCAGCCGGAGCTCCACTCTTACACCGCCCCCGAGTGTCACCTGCAAAGATGTTGTGGCTCTCATCCTGGTGTCTCCGGTCTTCCTTCTCCCGACAGCACAAGCCTCAACCTCCTCTTCAAGTGCCCGGTGAGCACGCAGCTGCCTGCCTGCCTGCCTGGGCTCTCTCTCAATAGCTGCCTCTGCTACTGCTGAGCTTTGCCAGAAGGGGCTGCCCCGACACAGTGAGCAATGCTTTGGCAGAGTTTAAGGACTAAAAAAAAAGTCCCAACACTTTCACTTATCATCCCCAGAGAGCTCTCAGCAGGCCCAGCTGAGGAGGGATGCTCAGATGTGTATTTTTTCTTCATTTTTTTCTTCCATGACATTAGCTCCCTTCACTCCAATCATCTCACCTCCCAACTCCCAATTCACAGCTCCCCATCTCCTGGTGTTAACACACATCCATTTCAAGAAACAAATAACTGGTTTATTTGCAATGCATGTGGGAATTCAATGCAGCCAAAGAATTCATTTTTTTCAATCCTTCTCTTTTCTCTCTATAGCTCTACATCTCCTTGGCAAAAGGTAAAAAGAAAAAAGTTTTTTATCATTTAACGAAATCACAATTTTCATGACTCTTAATTCAAATGGAAAAACTGATTGTATAAGTCTCTTCAATGGACAGTTCTTTTTCTCTGCCACACAGTATAATATTCATGAGAACCCAGTGGCACAGAGGGCAATCCTCATTATATAAGACCCTAGGAATGCACAAAGCCACGCACAATCCATCCTTTGTAGAGCCCATTCAGACCCAGGCAGACACACACGCTGCCGTTTCCTACCGTTCTAATTGCTGTGGGGATTCCAGACTCGTCCACAGGCCCGATCCCTGGGTAATGCGGGGCTTTGATGACTGTCACTCTCTTCTCTTCCTCTGAGGACCTGTACAGTGGTATTGAGCTGCCGGTGGTACCGTCCAGAGACTGCGCATGCTGGGAATATGTCTCTGCAGAATCTGTGCAGAGAATTTGGTGAAACAGTATATTGGAGGTACAAAGAATGTTGCCTCTTGTATATCTATGAAAATTGTAACTTAAAGTCCATATTCCATTACTGTAGCTTTTAACTCATTTATCTTATATTTGAGCCACTCACTGTGCAGGGGATGTTGTGTAGATATGTATTGAACAGGTCTATAACAACTGAGACATTGCCATCTTATGAAGAAGGATGAGGGGAAGAATAACATTTGTTGGATGACAGTAGGGCAGCCACTGTGAAATAAGCACTTTATATGCCTTGCCTCATCTTCCCTTCTAGTAATCTTTGGGGGAAGGAGGATTAGGGTAAGAAATAATTCCATAGAAAAGGAGGCAGAAGCTGAGACAAGTTTAGTAATTTTCCCCAGGCCAAAATGTTCACAAATATTATGGCTGTGATACTGCTGACTATTGTTATTTAAAAGCACTGGAATGTACTTTTAGACAAACCATAGGGCTGTTGAACCAATGACAGAGATTCTGTAAAAATAAAATGAAAACAAAAATCACTTAAGAATTTTACATCCAAACATATACTTTGATGTGAAGGGTTCTGGAAAAATAAATGCTTTTAAGTGATTAGTGCATTTTATTTAAATATTCAAAGATGGCCATAAACTCTGTTGTTTTACTTTAAAATGTCAAAGGCATGACTTCTTATCCTTTGAGGATGACAATTGCCCTAAGGATATAAATTCATGAGGCTTATCAAGTTTCCACCTTCATATTATCTTTATTAACTTCTAGTATACTTTTGGAAGAAACTCAGAGTACACATGTACACTACATATTCCACTCCTGTTTTTTTGCAATTAATTTTGAAAATTTGGTGACCAAGAATGATACTTTGTTTAAGCTATTTATACCATGGTTTGGCAGGTCTGTTGCTCAGAAAGTTCTGTGTGGAAATGGAAAAGTCCTTATGTTTCAGGATAGGATTCATTGATATCATTCATGCATACATGTGTGAATATATACATACATATATGATATATATAAATGTATTTTCATGAAAAATTATACAAAACATCACAAGTAAACATTTTAAACAATTTAACTTATCTTTATAGGATAATTGGAGTTAAGATCTCTCTGAGGTAAAATCCATGATAATATTTATAACTGCTATTACTATTATTATGGCTATTTCCAGTTTAGTTTGCAACAGAAGAACATTTTTAAAAAGAATGGGCAAGGCTGTGAATAAAACCGCTTCATGTGTCATTGGATATAAAAGTATTTTATTTTCCAAGCTATTCCAAATGAAATTTTGGTTGACTTTACCTATTTAATTCCAAAAATTACCTGAGTGGGCAACCATGATGCTCATATTTTTATCAGCAATGAGTGTTTTTTGAACACTTACTATGCACAAAGTCCCAGCCTACGCAGTCTCAACTGTTTTCACCTACAGTTCTTGAGATTATACAAACTACAGCTCATGCAATAGAAGTTAGCCCTTTTTCTTACTGTTCTTTTGTATGATCCACTAACTCTTATTTTTGCAATCTTTTGTCCCCAAATAAATATAATGTTCATTTAGGGCAGAGTAGAGGTGTAAATTCTTGTAAATTCTGCTCTCATCAGAACAGTGGCCAATTGGAATTTGTTCAATGTGTATATAGGGAATTTCTCTCCATGAAGTATAGTTAATATGTATAATCTACCCATCGATATGGTCTAAAATCAAAGTCTGTCTACAGTTGAGTATTCATATTTTTTTGTTTTGTAGGGTGGGGCTGAGAGTGGGGACAAAATTGTGTTTACTATGGCAAGCAATTGGGTATAAAGTCACACTTTGATAATCATTTTCAGAAAAATGTCATGGCGAGAATAATTTATAAAACCTTTTCTTTATATGTGTGATAATGCATAGTTCAATTACAGAAATCTAGATGTAGAGGACTCCTGTTATAATACTGAACTATGGACTGATCATTAAAGGGGAAATATTTGGCTCAAGGAAGTTCTGTTCTTTTTACTCTAAAAGGACATCATTATATTTACAGATGATCCCCAAGAGTAGCATTAAAGAAGGCACGTGTATATTTAGACTTTTCTTTAATGAGTCCCATGGCTAAATTTGAAGTTTTACAGAGGTTTTGTTGACCATGGAAGCAATTCCACCACAAGTGTGCCGAATGTTGCCACCAAATGTTCTTTAATAAACTGGGGGCATCATATTCTTTCAATACAGAGTCAGTGTTGGAAAGGGGGAGGGGTGATACCTGCTCTCAATCAGGGAATGGTAGTGTCCTGTGTTCTAGTCTCTTTCTCTGTGTTGCTGATTTGTGGGGGCCAGATTATGTGCCCTTCCTTTTCTGAGAGGCATATGCAAGTATGGTCTTCTCAGCTTCTCTGCTTCCTGTTGTCCTAGAAGCTTTCTAGTTTTTCAACATCATGGAAGCATTTTCAGCCTGAATTCATATGATGGCTCAGTTTGGTATATCTTTTAATATTTTGGGTTTTAAAATTGCATTTTCTAAAACTAAGAAATATTTATTCCATTATTTTTGAACTATGCTAATATATTTTACCACAGAAGATTTTTTTTCCCTATCTTTATATAGCACAGCAGCTTTTCCAGGAGGCTTCAAAGAGTTTATAAGGGCCCCCAAATGACATGCTTAAAATTTTTACGAACATTCATATGCTTATCTTTTTCCTGGAGGAAAACTCTATCTTTCACCTAATCCTCAAAGGGTTAAAAACCATCTCTCTATAAAATTGTGGAATCATCATTTAAGGGACTCTTATGTTTCTCTTGTTTGGCTTCCCACTACCCCACCCCTGAATGTTGACCTCAGGCCTCGGTTGGAGTAGTAGTAGTTTATTAATGTGTGAGCCAGTACTTTACTGCTTTATTACTTTGTGAGGTAGCCTGTCCCCTTATTACACTGTTTCAACCTTTAAATAATTCTTCCTTATATATAAACTAAAAGAATATTCTACCCTGAAAGTTCTTCCACAAAGCAACAGTTGCCTTAATGAGAAAGAACTACATTAATGTTCTTTGCATAGCGTAGACGCTCTTTTCCCTTAACTAGATATCTTCTCTTCCTTTCTACTCACTCCCTTAAATATGGAATAGCCTTCTGCAGGCTCAGATATAGATGGAGCCATGGACCTGGAATGGCTGGATGCCTGTTATCTCCAGGCTTGATTCCTCCCTTGGATGGGGTCATTAAATAGTGGCGTGCTGAACACTCCTGCCTCACTACAATGCCTTGTATTTTTCCCATGTGGCTTGAACTTAGATTGACTTGTCATGGAACTCATGATGACCATGTCACTTACCAAGAGATCTGCCATGCTGCATGATCATGCTGGAGTTGAGTGAGGCTGGGAGAGAATACGCTGAAGGGGAAAACGGCCTTTGATAGTAACTCATTGGACTCACAGCGCCTCCAGAGTTGCCATTCACTGTTATCTGGCTCTGAGAAAAGTGGAGAGGCATCCTGTTATAGCACACAGTTCCCTGTAAACATCACTCATCTAGGTGACAGAGAAAGACTTCCAATCCCATGACAGCAATCCACTGCCAAGTTCTTACTTATTTTGAAAACTGACATCACAGGGGCAGGGCGTATTTTTTCAGTGTCTTCTCTCGCTTCCTTTATTTTGGGAAGTCACTCTCTTATACATTAGGGGGCACAGGAGATGGTTAGGAAGGATGGAAGCAGCTGGCTAGAGGGCATGCCACTCTGCCAATGGAGGTGCCCAATGGTATCAATAGGAGTCACTGCTACAAAAATGTGAAGGGCGATTGTGCTCTCACAATCATGACTTCAGTAGTCAGAAGAGTCACACTCTTCTGCATGCCAGGTTTGAAATGAACGCCTCTGAGATAAGGAAATGGGCTGGTGCTCAGACCTACTGAGAGATATTCTCTAGTGCATGAATGTTTCCAAAGCAAGGTGACTAAGAAGCACAACTGTTTGGATTTGTCATGAAGCAAACTATTATAAAAGTGTCACATACCTAGTGACTCAGAAAGACCTGTAAAAAACACTGGCTTCTCCCTACTTTGACCTCATTTAGCACTTTGTTTGATTTCTTAATAATTTGATTTGGTTGTTTTCTACCTTAGTTTAGAATTTTCTACCTTAGTGTATCCCCACAGGTATCTCAGGTTTCTTGTTGGAGATGGTCATATATATATGGAACATGGAATCCTGGTGCTAATAGCAGATATTCAATAGATACATATATATTCTAATTGAATTGAATCAGCTTAGTTCACAGCAGTGGAGCTCAGGACTATTTGTTCACAGCATAGCACTGAGCACTATGGAGATTATGTAATGCATGCAAATGAGACAAAACATTAGTGGGAACATTTAGTTAAAGTTACCTGACAGCTAAATACATATGAACACACATATGCACATAGATAAAGACCTGTAACTTGTGAATCTTTTCTACTTATTTTAAAATAAAATAAACTTTTATATTACACAGGATTGAAACATAGACAAATAATTGCATATTTCAATGATTTTTCTTTAAAATAGGTGTTTTCAAATAACCTAGGATAAATCTAATTTTTTTTACTATATAGCCATACTACATATGTCCTAAAATCAATAAGCATTTCATTACAAGGATTGTACTTATTAGGTACTTTTTTAAAATGTTAGAAAAATTGCTCTCTTATCATAACCAACTATATTTTGAGGACTTCTATAATGTATTGTAATTAATGTAAGCCGGAAAATAATTTTTTAAAAAATCATCAGGTTGCTATAGTATGAGTATCCCTTATCTGAAATGCATAGGAACAGAAGTGCTTCGGATTTTGTATTTTTTGGACTTTGGAATATATATATATATACATACATACATAATGCCATATCTTGGGGATGGGACCCAAGGCTCAACATGAAATACATTTATGTCTCATATACACCTTGTACATATATCCTGAAGGTATATTTTTAGCGTCCCTGCGTTTTGACTGTGACCTCTCCCATGAGGTCAAGGGTGGTATTTTACACTTAGGGTGCCATGTCAGTGCTCACAAATTTTCTAATTTTGAAGCATCTTGCAGTATTGATTTTTGGGTTAGGGGTACTCAACCTGTATGTTCCTAAACTTCAGAAACTGACTCTGGATCTTATTTTAATGATTTAATTAATGTTAATTAGGGGTTAAAACAATGAACATTGAAAGTAAATATACTCTTTTGTATTGTTAAGCCAATCAAGATTTTACTATTAAATGATACTATTAGAATTTTAGAAAATGCTTTAAATTATAGTGAATTATTAGGAAAAACATCACATGGACAGCCTATGTGCAATAACACAATTAGAATTCGTTTCAGTTAGCAGTATTTCTCATTGTGGACACATGACTATATGCATAACTGAGGATTCCAAAGAGTCATAAAAACATAAAATCGAATAGATTAGTTTTCACTGCTTTATGTTTTTTGTTAAAGGTCCTAATAACAGTACTTGAAGTTTTTAAGAGTTAAAAACCATTAAAAAGCACAATATGACATGGGAGGTCTATACCTGCTGAGTACCTGGTACCAGTGACTGGTCACCTGTATAAAGGGAGGGACCTTCAGTGGGGTTAGTTTTAGAATATGCATTATACCCAGCCATTAAATGAATACTAAATTCCATCCAAAATTGGAGTCTTTTAGTTTTTGTAATTGCAGTGTCTTAAAAAATATGGCTTATTATAGCATTTCTCTATGGATGAAAGTCATAGATTTATGTCCTTAATAGAATATAGAAATTATGTAGCATAAATAAAATTTTGTTGATAGCAGTGCTCATTTGGAACTGTGTCCTAATATTAATTTTAGGAAAATTTCCCAGTCTTTGCCTGAAGTCATGTGCCTTTCAAGTAGAAGCCATTACCTCTACATTACATGCAATTGAGAATCTGTGCCATAAAATTTTGAAGCATTTTAGCCACTCATAAATCATTTATTAGGGACTGCTTAGTTTATAAACATATTTCAGTGATGTAACATGTGTGGAAGATATTTATATATTCCCATATATAGAAGGCAAATTATTGGTATATAAAATAAAAAATGTATTCATAAATTTCTATACTGGAGTGGCTCAGGAAAAATAGTTCCAAAACAATCATAGGGCTAAATTTCTATAATGTACATTAAGATTATTTAACATCATTCACTATGTATGACAAAACAATTCAATAGATGTAGTTGTTAGTGAAAGAGGAGCAAGAATAATTAGTCTCATGCGATCGGTAATCACTAATGTGAGAAACAAGATTATATAAGCAGTTTACACAGGATACATTAATATGAGTCTATGAGGAAAGTTATCTACCAGATATTAATACTGAGTTAAAATTTTTGGAACATTTTAGACTTTCTCTATGTCCTAATAATAACAATATCATGATGTATATTTATTTATATTTCTGAGATAACTTCTTATTAAGGCAAATCCCTGTACAACTCACTAGCCATGTAAATACACTAAACTGTAAGTAAATGATTTTAGAGTAACCATAGGAAACTCTTAAATGAATGAAGAGAATATAAGTAAACTTTTTAGCATGAAGTAGGCTTAAGGAGGATGACTATAGTAGATTTCTCTGACAGATGGTGTAGAATCGATTTACTAATCAACACCTATGTGAACATAAATTCCCAGCTGCAAACTGAGATGGCAGACAAGAAATCAGTCCCTTTTAAAAAATGGTGGAGGTGAAGGAAGGAAGAATAATTACATGAGTGGCGGCAGGGGTGGTTAAGGTGGTGCCATCTGTCACATCAGACCTCTGACCCCAGGTTGGGGAAGGTGTCTCAGAACAGTCAGTGATGTCAGAGCCACCCATCTGCAGCTCAGCTAGAATGGCTGTGGAGGACTCGCTCTCGGAGCAGGAGGAGTGCTCGCCCAGGGAGGAGTCTGCCCTGCAAGAGCCTGGGTCGTGGCTGTGGATAAGCCTTTCAGGAGCTAGGAGAGGGTGTGTATATGAACCATGTGAAAGGCTCTGGGGCCTATGCAGGCACGAAGGCCCCAGATGATCAGGTGGTGATGCTGGGCTGGAGCCACTGTTTGGTGACAAAGTGGTTTGGTTAAAACAAATCACAGGAGAAGGGCACGAAGAAGCTTCTGGTGTGGTTTGTCTGTGTGTCTGTGAAGCATTTACCTCCAACACATTGGCAGTTAAGTGCTGATTTCCAGGCTGAGTTTGAGGGAAAAATAACAAGAAGAGATATCAATTACCAATTAATGAAAATATCTTTTTTGCAATGTGGCAGAGAAAGCAAAGCATTAGTTTTATTTGCAAGAGCTTTAAGGAAATACAGTCAGTTGGATTAATTGCTGACCACACAGTTCAGAAAAAGCATGAAAACATGAACAAATGAATCCAGTCAGTGTTTTGGGAAACAAGACCAGTTTTCACACAGTACAGCAATGTAAATTTGGTAGGGGTTTGAGGGTGTTGGCATAAGGGATTTGTTCTTCAGGAGTTTTAGTTTTTGTTCTTGTGATAGACAGTGAAATGATATCAGCTTGTTATTGGTTGGCAGAATTAGTTTGACCTTCACAAGAGAAATCTTGTAGCATTGTCTTCTGATTGTCTTTCCATTGCCACAATGTCCCCCATATATAAAGGGTTGCCTCATTTTTTTCTGACTTAAGGAATTTAAATACCAATCAAAGCCAGGCGTGGTGGTGCACGCTTGTAATCCCAGTACTTGGGAGGCTGAGACAGTAGGATCGAAGGTTTGTGACCAGCCTTAGCTACTTAGTGAGGACCTCCGCAACTTAGTGAGACCCTTTTTCAAAATAAAGAATAAAAAATGGGACTGGGAGTGTAGCTCAGAGGAAGAATGCCCCTGGGTTCAATCCCCAGGACCACAATAAATAAATAAATAAATAAATAAATAAATAAATACCAATCAAACTAAAAACAAAATGGAGAGGGGATTTTGTTTCCTTTTCACTCACTGAATCTGAAATTGAGTGAAATCCACTCACATGAAGAATGTGATTTCACTACCAAATTCTGAAAGAATTGAACTTTAAAATTTCCCAGCAGTGCAAATAGAGGTACTTATGTGTGAAAATGAAGCGAAAACAAAAGCCAGACACTGAGAATGGTTAGAATGTATCCTAGTTGGTTAGAACTACTGTTGGCATTAAATTTTAGGCAAAGGAGAAAGAAACTGATGGAGAATTAAAGGTTTAAGATCTCCAAAGCTACATATAATTCAAGAGCTAAACATGATGGATTGTCTGTAGCAAGAAGGGTGAACATGGTCCATTGATAGTTTTTGTAGCCATCTATTGTAACTTAGATGATGTCTGACTGCACATGTCAAATGTGATGGTAAGCATCAGACTCAGCAAATGAATGAAACTCTGAAGCATTTTTCCCCCTTGTTATCCCCACTTTCCAGAGTGGAGGACATTGGGATGTTTGAGGTGGTACCAATTGTAAGATGGCTAGAAGTATTATGGAACTAATGGACAACTAATGGACAAAGATGGGGAATGAATTAAAGAGAACTGTATAGACTTAGAAATACTGCCTAGTAAAGATTTAAACACTACCATTTGGTGTTCTTGGCCAGCCATCATTTTCATAACAGCTGATGTCATGCAGGCTGTGGGCCTCATAAAAGTCATAATTAATATTTTCCTTAGACTTTTAATTTAGTACTTAAAAAATCCATTATATAAAAGGTTCTCTCTGGGTCATAGATCCCTTAGCAATCTGATGAAAGCTACTGATTCTTCTCTTAGGAAAAATAGACAGATTCATATATACATAAAGTTTTGCAAAAACTTCAGGGTTTGATGAACACTAAAGGATATCCTTAATCTAACAAGGTTAAGAAATTCCAATGCGGAATGAAATGATTTCTGTTTCCCATTCTTATTTAATAATCTTTTAGTTGTTGTTTAAACATAGTCATTCTAAATGCGTTACTTTTTTGCTGTGTATGATTTTAAAATCTATAAAATTGACTGACTGATTTTAAGTTTTAGCTACCCATACTTAAAAATATTTCAACAGGAATGCATTCTCTGTATTAGTAAATATTTACAATAATGGTAGATTTTATTGGAGGTAAAAACTATAATACTATGAAACTATAATAATTATAACTTAATACATTAAAATTTTGTTTTGAGTCTGAGTGGAATTCAGTATAAAGCAGTCTTGGGATAGTCTCAGTGGAATTTCCTGTCATAATGTAGTTTCACTAAGATAGTTTCCATATAATCATGGAAATTTTTAGTTTTGCTTATGCTAATTGAAAATTCTGCTAAAAATTATTAATCGCAAAAAGGATTTGAATTATCTGCTAAAGTGAATTTTTTCCCTTTAAAATTAGAAGAAAAATTTAATGACTTTGATTCTCATGGGATCGACTTGCCATATCCTATGATATGAAACATGTCAAACGCTAAAGCATATTCTTTCCAAGGTAATAATGGTTATTAGTTTGTCAAGAGTTGTGCATTTCATACACACACACACACACACACACACACACACACCTTAAAAATTCACAATTATGGGCTCATCAGAGGTCAGTGAGAGAAATTCAAAAGGTGAAATTGTGTCTGGTATGGTGCTGAATCTGGGAATGGTCCTTATCTGCTTATTTGTTGTTCAAAGAGATATCCACAAACAATTTTAAAAGTTCCTTTTCTGTGTTCCCTAATTATTTAGGGAGGAGCTAGAAACACTAGCTTCCTGATCTTCAAAAAGGAAAGGGAGGGTGCTTAAATTTCAACACATCTAAGACACTGAGAGAGAAAGCTCTCTATCTGGTTATTCAAAATAGCATTGAGCCTTTTGATCCACATGAATTCAACCCAGAATACTAAGGAGAACCCATGGATAAAAAAGATCACTAAATCAAGACTGGAACTTCCTCCCACTTATAACTAATTGATTTTTGACAAAGGTGCCAAAAATATATGATAGAGAAAAGACAGCCTTTTAAACAAGTTGTACTGGGGAATCTGGATAACCATATATAGAAGAGTGAAACTAGACGCTCTTTTTCACTCTGCACAAAAGTCAACTCAAAATGAATCAAAGACCTAGAAATTAGACCAGAACTTTTCATTCATTAGAAGAAAACATAGACTAATCCTTCAACATATAAGCACTGGTAGAGACTTACACAATAAGACCCCCATATCTCCAGAAATAAAACTGAGAATCAATAAATGGGATGGCACCAAACTAAAAAGCTCCTGCACAAAAATGGAAACAATCAAGAGTCCAGAGACGGAGCCTACAGAATGGAAGAAACTTTTTGCCAGCTACTCCTCTGATAGAGGATTAATATCTAGAATATGTATGAACTAGAGAAACATAACACCTAAAAAACAAATAACCCAATAAAAAAGTGGGCAACCGAATGAATAGATACTTTTCAAGAGAAGAAATGCAAGTGGCCAACAAATATATGAAAATGTTCAACATCACTAGCAATCAGGGAAATGCAAATAAATACTACCCTGAGATTCCATCTAACTCCAGTTTGAATGGCATTCATCAGAGATTAAGAGCAGCGCTCAAAGAGACAGTAAGTCAATGAGCTGCCCCAGGGGGAGACCACCCAGCACAGCCACAGGGACTCCCATGACAAGCAATAGACTCATGGGGTCTGAGACTTTGGGGATCACCCCTGTGGAGGTGGGAGTGGGGTCTGCTGTAAGACCCCAGTTGATGTGCAGATAAGCAGACAGTCCCCAGCAACATTCTGGGGAGACAGACCTACAGCCCACAGGTCGCAGCACCCTCACAGGTTTTCCAGGGATCGCCACAGGAAACACAGTTGTGGTACATGGGGAAAAATTAGACTTACCTAGCCTTCTATGTGGAAAATGTGGAATTTCGTGTTTGCACAGAGTCAGGTCAAAGCGACATTCGCCGCTTCTGTAGGCAAAGAGAGACACAAGCCCAGGGTCTCACGCTGGTGACACCTGCCATATGTGTAGACAGAGAGAGACATAGGGACAGCCCAAATGGAGAACATGGAGACCCATGCTTTCAGTGAGAGGGGCACTAGTGGCACTGGGCATCTGAACAGGCAGTGAGGGGCACAAGGCAAGGGTCCCAATCACTGAAGGAGACCAAGAATTGGGCCTGCAAATGGACATTATACCTAGCAAGTGAGAATAACCATTCAGTAAAGGCTATTCACCTTTAAGGCTCACCTGGTAGCAAATATCTATCTCCAAAATAAGATACTATAAAGGGAGAGAGATTAGACATAGGAAACCTACAGAGTGAGAGAGAGAGTGCTACCAAAAGCAACAAAGATATAAACTTAAGAAACCTGAAATCATGAGAAGGAAGAATAGCAAAGAAACAATGAGCTCTCACAACTCTACAACAACAGAACCCGCCAACACAGAAGTGCAAAGATTGCCAGAAGGACAATTCAGAACTTTAATAGTAGAAATGATACAGGATTTCTAAAAAGAATTCAGAGAGAGCCTGAAAATAATGAAGGATCAAATAAACAAAGAATCTGACACCCTGAACAGGAATCAAAAAGAAGCTCTGAAGGAAGTGAAGGATGCAATAATTGAAATGAAGGCATCAATACAAACTATCAACAATAGACTAGGCCACATGGAAAACAGAATCTCACTCTTAGAAGATGACCTCTCCAAAAATGACCACATAGTATATAATTTAGAAAAAGCAATTTGACAGCATGAATTGGACATCGAAGAGATCTTGACCAATCTTAAACGATCAAACCTAAGAATAATAGGCATAGAAGAGGGAATAGAAGCTAAAACCAAAGGAATCAATAACCTTTTCAGAGAAGTAATATTATAAAATTTTTCAAACATAGAAAAAGAGGTCAACACAGGTACAAGAAACATATAGAACCCCTAATAGACAAGATCAGAGAAGAGGTTCACCATGCACATAATAATCAAATTGACTAATGTAGAGGCCAAGGAGAGAATCTTAAAGGCAGCAAGAGTAAAAGACCAAGTAACATTCAGAGGCAAACCAATAAGAATCACTCTCAACTTTTCAAACCAAGTCATGAAAGCCAGGAGGGCCTGGAGCAACATATTCCAAGCTCTGAAAGAAAACAACTTCCAGCCAAGATTTATCTACCCAGCAAAGATATCTATCAAATTTGATGGGGAAATAAAAACCTTCCACGACAAACAGAAGCTGAAAGACTATGTCTTCCAAACCAGCACTAGAGAAAATACTCAAAGAGATTAATTACAAAGAAGAAATAATAAAGAAATGCCAGAAACAGAGAAACAATGATTTCCATCAAATGAACAACTAGGCAAAGAAGAACAAACACTACCTCAAACAGAAATTAAAACTCAAAAATGTTAGGAATTAAAACTCATCTCTCAATAATCACGCTGAATATAAATGGCCTCAACTCTCCAATCAAAAGACATAAGGTGGCATAATGGATTAAAAATCAATCCAGACAGGTATGGTGGCGCACGCTTGTAATCCCAGTACTTGGGAGGCGGAGACCGGAGGATCCGGGTTTGCAGCCAGCCTCAGCTACTTAGTGAGGCCCTCTGCACCTTTGTGAGACCCAGTTTCAAAATAAAGTATAAAAATATAGGGCCGGGGGTGTAGCTCAGAGGTAGAACGCCCCTGGGTTCAGTCTCTGGTACCGCAAAAAAAAAAAAATCACAATCCATCTATATGCTGCCTGCAAGAAACATACCTTACAAGTAAAGATACTCAAACTAAAGGTAAAGGGATGGAGCAAGGTAATCCACGCTAATGGAACTTGAAAACAAGCAGGAGTAGCAACTATGATATCAGATAAATTAGACTTCAAACCTAAACTTAGAAGAGACAAAGCAGGTCATTTCTTCTGGTAAAAGGAACAATCCAGCAAAAGGATATAATGATAGTCAATATTTATACACGAAACATAGGCGCAACCACTTTCATAAAAGAAGCTGTTCGTGACATTAAGTCACACATAGATCCCAATACAATAATATTGGGAGACTTCAACACCCCTATATCACCCCTTCACACCACTATATCAATCTTCAAGACAAAAGGTCAGCAAAGATGCCTCAGACCTAAGGAACACCATAAACCAAATGGACCTACTAGACACATACAGAATATTCCACCCAACTACAGCTGAATTCTCCTTTTTTTCAGCTGCTCATGGAACCTTCTCTAAAATAAACCATATCATAGGCCACAAAGTGATATAATCCCCTGCATCTTTTCAGACCATAATTGAATGAAACTTGAAATCAACTATAAGAAGACCCAGAGAAATGTCATAAACATGTGGAGACCAAACACCACACCGCTGAATGAAGAATGGGTCACAGAAAAAATAAGGGAAGAAATTCCTAGAAACAAATGAAAACAGAGACACAACATAACAAAATCTCTGGGACACTCTGAAGGCAGTATTAAGAGGAAAATTCACATAACTGAGTGCTCACATAAGAAGAACAGAATATCACCAAATAAATAACCTAATGACACACCTCAAAGCCCTTGAAAAACAGGAACAGTATAACCCCAAAGCCAGTAGGAGACAGGAAATTATTAAAATCAGAGCAGAAATCAATGAAGTGGAGAATAAAAAAATACAAAAGTCAACAAAACCAAAAGCTGGTTCCTCAAAAAATAAACAAGATAGATAAACCACTAACCAACCTAACCAAAAGAAAGAGAGAGTCAACCCAAACTACTAAAATAAGAGATGAAAAAGGTGATAGTACCATTGACAGAGTGGAAATCCAGAGGATTATCAGAAACTACTTTGAAAAACTATACTCCAGCAAAATGGAAAACCTAGAAGAAATCGACAAATTTCTAGACAAAATCCAACACCCATTCATAATAAAAACACTGCAGAGAATTGGAGTCGAAGGAACATACTTCAACATCATAAAGGCAATATACAGTAGGCCCATAGCCAACATCATGTTGAATGGGGGAAAACTATGAGAGTTCCCCTTAAAAACAGGAATAAGACAAGGATGTCCACTGTCACCATTCCTTTTCAATATAGTACTAGAGACTCTAGCCAGAGCAATAAGGCAAGAGAAGGAAATCAAAGGAGTACAAATAGGAAAAGAAGAAATGAAACTATCTCTTTTTGCAGATGACATGATATACTTAGAACACCCAACAAACTCAACAAAAAGGCTTATAGAACTGATCAACAAATTCAGAAAAGTGTCTGGATACAAAAGCAATTTTAAAAAATCAGAAGCTTTTCTATATGCCAATCATAAATCCACTGAAAAAGAAATCCAGAAAACATTTCCACTCACAATATTCCCAAAACAATAAAATACTTAGGAAAAAACCTTACCAAGGATGTAAAAGACTACCATAAGGAAAATTATAAAACATTGAAAAGAGAAGAGATCAGCCAGTCTCAGAAGCCAAGGGTGATACGTTTTCTGTCATATGTGGAAGCTAGAGAGAAAATAGGAAACATAAGGGACTTTAGCCAAATGAGGAGAAAGACCAGTAAAATAGTGGAAGTGGATTGGGGGTGGGAGGTGGGGAAGGGAAAAAATGAGGACCGAGGAAGGAAAGAGTTCAAATGTTATATTTATATATGAAGGTATCATTACCAATCTCACTAACATGTACAGGTATGGAGTGGGGAGCGGGGGCAGGGGGATGTGAAGGAAAATATACCAAGTGATATGTGCATGTATGAATGTATCACTTTGAATCTCACTATGATGTATGATTATGATGTACCAATAAAAGTATTAAGATATTATTAAAAAAAGAATGATTGGAGCCTCCTAAGTAATCAAGAAGCAAACAGACTGACTCAGGGAGGGTGAATGTCAGATGTGGAAAAATGTATTGGGCTGGAGGTAGGTATCACAAACTCAAGTGCCTGCTGTGGACCAGTAAAGCATGTGGAATGTGCAAATCAAACTGGATATCAGGAAACAGGGAATGATGGGAACCATGGCAAAAGGGAGAAATAATTTTCCCCTAAATCGGGATTGACCAGCCCATGTCCTTTGTCTTGAAACATGTCAAAAGCTAGAGCATATTCTCTCTAAAATTACGATGGTCGTGGGTGATGTCATTAGTTTGATAAAAAAAATGAATTGATAATTCAAAATAAAATTAATTTAGTGACAATCACAACTTATCTATAGTCATAAGCCCTGAAGCCATCAATCTGTTGATTCTGTGGATGTAGAAGTAGAGGCAGAAAGAGGGAAGTTGAGTGTGCACTTGGTATGAAGCTGGGGTATAAAGAAAGAAATCATGGTCTGGGAGGAGGAGGCTGGGGTGAGGGGAGTGAATCACTGACTTGGGGGTAAAATTTAACTGAGCTGCAAAAGTTCAGTAATTGAAATAAACATTATTCTAATGCAATCTTAGGGAAAAATCAATGCAAAATAAATTCATACTAAATAAAATTTCAAAAACTTGAATAAAGACCAGTGCTATGCCAAGCCATATTGGAGACTGAGGAAAAAAGAAGAATACGTGTAAAAGATTTTTAATGAAAATGACTTCGCTCAATAATATTTTCAAAATCTACCTTTTTGCTGATCTCATTATCAATTGAGAGAATAGACATGTTTGACAATTTTCACTTCACCAATAAAGATCTTAAATAATTTCTAGTTAACTGAAGATTAAGTAAATGTATAATAAATTTTGTTTTGTATACATAAAATTATTTAAACTTAAGATGATGCATTTTTATAAACTTGCATTTCAATTCCTCAATATTTTAAAATGATTTGAATACTTCAGAAATATGTTTTCTCTCATATGAAGACGCTAGGGAATAATCAGGATACAAGAGGGACTTTAGATAATAGAGGAGAAACCCCAGTGGAGCGATGGGGGGGTGAAGGAGAGGGTGGGGGCAGGGAGAATCAATAAAGGAAACATTTCCCCTGAAGTTATGTACATGTGAAATTACAATGCCAATCTCAATATCATGTCTGGGGAAGGGGAGGGAGTGAAGAGGGAGCCGGAGGGGAACTCACCAAGTACTGTGCACATGTATGTTTCTATCACTCGCAACTACTTGTGAGACTAACACACCAATAAAGTATATTTTTAAAAAAGATCAAAAAAAAAAAAAGAAATACACTCATTAAAACACACACAAAAATGGGGGACATGTTTTCCTTTTAGCCTCAGGTTCCAGATGGCTTGACAGGACACCATAGGCTATGATCTTATCCTCCCATTCACATCTTTACAACTGAGTCTCTAGGTCTTAATTCTCAAAGACTATAAGGGATATATATTAAGTAGCAACCAAAGAGATTTGGTGAGTTTTTGTTCTTTATCAATGGGGCCGACGATAAATTGCACAAGATGGGGCATAAGAGTCATACTGGATGAAACATAGAGGCAGGAGAGCCTACTAGTAGCAGTCAGACAAACTTGGGCAAGTTGTTTAATTTCCCTTGGCCTTAGTTTCCTCATGTGTAAAATACAAGCATTCATAAACCCATCTCATAAAGTTTGTGAAAAGTAAATGAAATAATGTAATTAAAGTGCTTGACACAGTACCTAGTGTGTTGTAAGAGCTGTCAAAAAACAAGTCTTTTTATGGTACTGGGGATTGAACACAAGGGCATTCTACCACTGAGCTATACCCACAACCCTTTATTATTATTATTTTTTAAAGTTTGAAATAGGGTCTTGATAAGTTATTGTGTGCTGGTCTCAAACCTAAGATCCTCCTGTCTCAGCTTCCCAAGTTCTGAGATTCCAGGTGTGCACCACTGAGCGTTATTTTTCTTATATGCAATATGAATTATTTCACATTGTATTTTCCATTCTGTAGATTTTTTGTTACAAAATAGGCATGAATCTTTTTTTTTAAATGAAAATGCTTAGAAGGCACAGGAATGCTTTGCACAAAACAAAGAGCAAGACAGAGAGGAGAACTACAACACTAAAACTGTCATATACAGAGGGGAGAAGACGTTGCCTTTTTTTGTTGTTGTTTTTTGCTCCATGGGATGAATATGTAGAATTTAAGGAAGGCACATTATGACTCAATATTGGAAATACTTTCTAATAATTAGATCTCATTAGATCTCAGAATTGCCCAAGCACTGACTTGCTGCCTCATAAAATAAAAGAGCTCTTTGTTATGTGTAATGATTGCACCTCCACTGGGAGATATTGTAGAAGATTTATAAATCCTAGGTGATTTCAAAATTCAGGTTGCTTTCCCAAATATTTAAACACACACACACACACACACACACACACACACACACACGTCAGATGGAGACTTGATTGACTAGTAGCATAACAAACACACAAAGAGGTTACCCAACTGTGGTGGGCCATATAAATGGAATACATCAATGATCGGGCTGCTATTTATAAGAATGGTCCAGAAATCATCCTCTGCAGTTCTGTCCTTTTTCTATCATTCCATACTCCTAACATTCATTTGTTACTCTGTCTTCCCTAACACCTACACATTGATCCCATGAAGCAAAAGAAATGAGTTTTCTCTCTCATCTATTGACAGTCAGATAAGTTGCCCTGTGAGCCCCCAACATCTGTGCAGTAGCCATTGTGGAAATGAGTCATTGGCACATGATTGATTATGTTGTTTCATAATGGAATGTCTAAGTTTATCCTTTAGAAGCAAAGGGCACATCACTTACGAACGCCACAGAAGCCAGGGAGTGGCTTTTTGCTGTCTTTTCAAAGCATCTGGCTTATATCTTCACTTATCTGATACTGAGCACAATGTGACAGTTTTAGCAACAGTTTATTTGTTCACACAGCAACAGAAGGATAATATACCTCATTGTGTGGTCTCTCTATACATAAATTTGTCAGTGGTAAATTTTAAAATATGCAGTTTACAAAACCATATGTCAAATATGGAGGAAATTCCCAACAATAGCCTATAGCCTTCTTTTTACACTAATGGTTAGACTTTAATAATAACAAACATGTAAATAAAACTTCTAAAATATTAAAATTTGTTTTTCACTTCTCAGTGTAGAATGCTTTGTTTCTGGAGTCTACTGGATTCTTGGAGACTAATTCTTTATAATAGCACCTATTTGAGTGATTCATATAGCATAGATGAGAGTGCTTGACATTGGAGACTAATTCTTTATAATGGCTCCTCTCTGACTAATTTAAGTAGTGTAGCTTATAGTGCTTGATGTTTACTAAGCCTTCTTGCCAGCATGTGGAATGTAAGTATTTAAAATGGAAAGATCTCCACTGTGAAAAACAATTATGTGGAAAATGAGACTTAAAAATGACGTATATTATGATAGTAAAGATGTGCGAATACACTAGATGTCCATCAGTGGATGAATGGATAAAGACAGTGTAGTGTACACATACAGTGACTATTCTTCAGCTTTAAAAATGAAGGCAATCTTGCAATATGTTACAACATGGATGATCCTGGAGGACATAATGTAAGTGAAATAAACCAGTCACACAAGAACAAATACCGCATGATTCCACCTACACGAGGCATCTAAAATAGTCAAACCCGGAGAAGCAGAGAGGAAAGTGGTAGTTTCCAGGGCTACAGGCAGGAAGAAATGAGTTGCTATTCAATGGGTGTAGACTTCAGTTTTGCAAGATGACTAAGTTTTAGAGATCTTTTGTACTACATTATACCTATAGCTAATAACCTTGTATAATAGTTAAAATTTGTTAAGAAAGTAGATATCATGCTACACATTCTTACCAAAATAAAAAATAAAAAAGACATTTAAAACTGCAATAGCTTTATGCCATCTTTGACAAAGCATTATAAGATGGCACACTTTATCTTGAGACAAACTGTTAGTCTGAGCCAGGTGTGGTGTGGTGGTGCATGCCCCTAATCCCAGTATTTGGGAGGCTGAGACAGGAGGATCACAGGTTCGAGGCCAGACTCAGCAACTTAGTGAGACTCAGCAACTTAGTGAGACTCTGTTTCAAAATAAAAAACAAAATAGAACTGGAGGTATAGCTCAGAGGTAGAACAAATACCCCTGGGTTCAATCCCAGTACCACGCACAAAAAAATTGTTAGTCTGATGAAATAAAGTTTTATTCACCAGTAAAAATAGGTGATGTATTGTTGAAAATGATTTATTTCCTTTTCCCAATCAGGAGCATAATTTGTAAAAATGATATTATTTCAAAATAATAACAGCTATTCTATGTTGAGGAATGACTATGTAGTAGGCACTATGCCAATCTTCTTATATGCAATTCCTTATTCAAACTTCACAGCAACTCTAGCATATGAATTTTATTATTAGCCCTATTGTATAGATGAAGAAACTGAGGCTCAGAGAGGGTGAATAACTAGTCAAATGGTCACATGTTAATATCATCTTGAAAGAACAGACTGTCCAACTACTCCAGTCCCTGTCTTTCTTAATCTCACTCCAAGAAAATCCACTCCCCAGTACTGTCAATTTTAAGTTTCTGGGTGTGTCCCCAGCATTTGCACGGTGAACCATCTCTTCTCCATACATTTTCCTCTCTTGCCTTTTCACATGTCACATTTCCCTGGATTTCTGCTTCCCTTTGAGAACACTGCTTTCAGTCTCCTTGGCTATTTCTCCCTCTCTCCCCCCTCTCTATCGGTACTGGGGACTGAACCCAGGGGCATTCTACCTGTGAGCTACATCCTGAGCCTCATTTTATTTTTTTACTTTGCAACAAGGTCTTGCCAAGTTGCTGAGGGCCTCACTAAGTTGCTGAGGCTGGCCATGAACCTGCAATCCTCCTGTCTCAGCCTCCCAAGTACTGGAATTACAGGCATGTACTACCGCACTCCACTTCTGGTTCTCTCTCTTAATGTTGGGATTTTCTTAGGCTTAATTCTTGGACATCCTTTTTTCTCTTTACTCACTCCCTGTTGATCTCACTGTCTCATGGCTACAAGAAACATCTATATGCTGATGGATTTCACCTCCAACCTGGACCTTTCCCCTGAGCTCCAGACTCATATTTGACTGTATACTCTGCCTCTCCTTTATCATGTCCCCAAAGCACCTCTGATGTTTGCCCAAACCTGCTCCCCCATGGCTGTTTGGTCTCAGTTAATGGCAATCCCATCCTCCCTGTTAGAGTCAACTTTGAGTCTTCTCACATCCCACAGGCAATCTGCCAGTAAGTCCTGTTTGCTCTACTTTCAAATACATGCACACAATAGGGCTTCTCACCACCTCCACTGCTTCCACCCTGCTTTCAGACACCACTGCTTCTCACCTGAATCATTGCAATGGTTTCCTAACTGGTTTATCTGCTTTCCTTCTTGCCCCACTATAGATTGTTCTCAACTGAGCTCCTAGAACAATTCGGTTTGAACATAAGTCAAATAATAGTGGCAGCCTCAGAATCCTCCAATGACTCCCACAAAAATCTTTGCAGTGGCTTACCAAGACTTCTACCAATGGGCTTCCATGACCTTCAGCTCCATTTCCCATTTCTCGATGCCTCATTTCCTCTCCTTCCCCTCTGGATCCCTTTGCTGGTCCCCAGCATGCTTCAGCTGTAGAGCCTTTACACTAGCCATTCCCTCCACTCGGAATATCCTGCCCAGTGCAAAGCTGCTCTGTCTTCAATGAGGTCTATTCGACTAACCTGTTTAATATGGCACATGCTCCCCACTCTCTGCTTAGCACTGCTCAATCTCCATAGAGTAACATCATTCCAGTGTATGTCATTTACTTAAGTTTTATTAATGTTTCCCTCCCCTACACACACACACACACACACACACACACACACACACAAGATTTCAAATCCAGCTGTTTAACGAGAACCTTGACATATAGTAGGTACCTAATAAATATTTGTTGACTGAATAAAAGTGACAGCATCTTAACTTTGAGATCATGCTGACACTGGGGATTGTGTAATTAAGCCCACTATCTGGTCGGCTTGAATAGTGGCACAACCACAGAAAGAGAAAGTTATCAAATTTATGTTTTCCAATGTAATAAAATTACTTTGAAGACCCAGACTCTGTTTCGATGAATTGGGTAGTTGTCAATGTTTCTATGACTTCTCTCATGCCTGCTTCTTGCAGTGACAGGTCCTGGGGCTCAGGGAAGTCTGCCCTCTGACACCAGCACAGCCCTGTCTGGAGACTCTCAGATGGAGTTTGCTCCCTCAGACCTTGTGGGCTCCTTGAGCATCTGCCTTATCTCCCATGGTGACAGAGCCCCAGGTCCCCTGTCACTGTGTCACTCATTTCATAGAGAGGTGGCACAGTGGCTCAGAGGAAAAGCTCTGTAGCCACACGGTTTGTGTCCTGGCTTTGCTCCTTACTCATCAGATGCTGGGGAAGCAACTTATTTTGGTGCCTCAGTTGTCTTATCTGTAAAATAGGGACATTAATAATACCTATCTTGTGGGATTATGGGGAAATTATTAATATAAATACATTGGAACAATGCCTGCATATAATACAATCTTATTATTTATTAGCTTCTATTGTTATTTTTATTATCTTATTTCATATGGGTTCTCCAAAGACATTTCCTTAATTCAAAAAATTGTTCTATTGAATGAATTGTACATATCATGATTAGCGGATAAAGAAAATATTTAATAGAGGGATAAAAACATCCACTTGTCATTTTAGTTATCTGTGTTTAAGGTTTCTATATTATGGATGGATAGGAGGATCTTGGTGTCAATCAGATATCTGTTAAAATTTTTCTATACTTTTTAACAATACACCTCTTTGCCAGGAGTGATGGCACACACCTGGAATCCCGGTACTTGGGAGGCTGAGACAGGAGGATCATAGGTTCGAGGCCAGTCTC